>WSYH01005859.1:0-32640 GCA_036426205.1 Ascaphus truei
ATATATATATTTATATACATGTAGAGGTATCAGTACCGTGTTAGCCGAGCTTCAATAATAAAAAAATAAATAGATGATACCGTTCTGTGGCTAACGAAATGCTTTTATTTGTGCGAGCTTTCGAGATACACTGATCTCTTCTTCCGGCGATGTTACAATGAATGAAGCAAGCAAAAGCTATACTGTAAACAGTGTCTATTGGAATGTTATCTGTGCTAGTCCTTACCCCGGTGTGGATGTGATTTATGGCTGGAGGTGTCAAAAGGTTCCTGAAAGCAAGTGATGAAAGAGTGTGTATGTGTATCAGTGTGAATTAACATGAATGGAGAGCCCACAGTATATACAGTGCTTTACAAAAGGTGTGTGTGGAGTGGGAGCGGATATACATGGTGTGGGTGGGTGTGGAAATGTGAGAGTTAGTAGCAAAACTAAAAGTGTGTGTGGATACTATGTGGTCCCTATTGGTGTATAGAGATGGAAAAACAAGGAGTAGGTATGTGTGAGAGACAGCTGTGTGTGCATACATATAGCACAGTATGTACAGACATGGCCTATAGCGCTCATGGGAAGAGACTTCACTTGTGTCAGTAATGACTCATAAAATTTATGTATGTATATATATATGTATGTATGTATGTATGTATATGTATGTATGTATGTATGTATGTATGTATGTATTGGGTAGGTATTTGTATGTATTGGGTAGGTGGGGTTTTTGTATGCATTGGGGGGGTTGTGTATATTTTGGGGTGGGAAGTTTTTTGGTATATATCTTGTGGGGGGAATTGTGTGTGGGGGGGTACGGAATGAGTGAGCGTGGGGTAATTGACGTTGGGAGAGGAGAGGGGGTGAGTGAGGAAAAGAGGGAGTAAGAGTGAAAAGCAGGGGAGAGAAATACATGCGAGGCGGGAGGGTGAGACGTGAGAGAAATACATGAGAAGAGGGGGGGAAATAGAGGGGCTCGTGAGGTGTGAAATGGGGAATGGGGGCAGCGGACAATACCGCCGACACGGGGGGGGGCTGCTTAAAATGTTTGTTCCGGGCCTCACGATTTCTGTTAGCGGCCCTGCTTGCAGACACCCTTACAATAACACCCTCCACTATCCCTGTAAGTTCTCCCTAATTAGCACTTAGGCAAAGGCCCGGCTCCCTCAGTCAGCGCGCCCGCACTGCAGACAGGCGGGGTGCTGACAGACACAGACCACGATATGCGGTCTGTAGGGAGCGGGAGCCGGAGCGGGAGGGGGGCGGGAGTGGGAGGGGGAGGCGTTGTTTGAGCGGAGGGACCCGCTACTCCCCCCCTCCCTCCACGGGCTCGGGCTGCAGGAGGGAGCTGCTGTAAGGTAAGCAGCTCCCTTCTGCCACAAATGCTCCGTACAGTTGCATGCAACACCGAAGGGGTTACACAAGACCGTATTGCTTTACAATTGCATTCAGGAGTCATTGATTTCAGTCACACCTTGTGCATGAGGGCAGAGATATAGTTAGGGAACATGCATCCTAACACACACACCTCTTGTGTAGGAAGCTCCCGCCGCTGATTGGCTCATCAGCGCACCACGTGACGCGCCACCGCTCGGGATCACAATTTTCTTGCATCCCCTGGCGGCTGACGCGTCACAGTGCGTAGTGAGCCAGCAGCGAGGGGGGACTGGGATCTGCTCGGGAGGATTCCCCTGCTGGTGGGGAATGCTCACGCGGCCGCCCGTGCCGCCGGGCGCAGCGGGTCCCAGCCCTAAGATTGTAAACTCTTTGGGGCAGTGACACCTTTTCCTATTGTTACTATCATGTCTGAAGTACTTATTTCTATTATGTGTTATATTATTGTGTCACTTGTATTACTGCTGTGAAGCGATATGTTCATAAATGGCGCTATATAAATAAAGATATACATAGATACATATATACATACTGTACATACCTCTGTATTAGTCTGAGGTAGTTTACTTATGTCACTGTTATAATATACAGTCTGTTAATGATTAATTATTAAAAAAAGGCAGCAGCTTTCGACCATATTTAGTGAATAATATGGTTATAAATCAGAAATGTTAGTCATTATTGCTGCTTAATATCCCTTAGCGTCTTTCTCTTAGCATGTGTGATGGTGGTCATAGGATCCAGCGTTACCCTAGCATGCATTGCAATCTCACTAATGGTCCCGTCTGTATGAAGTTATCACACTAGCTTAATTTACCCAGGATTTGTCTCTCTCTCCTTCTCTCCCTCCTCTCTAAAACCCATATTTCAAGGAGTGGATCTGCCATATTTAGGATTATCATATTTAACCAACATTTCGTTAAGTGCATTAATTGTAGTATCCCGTTCTGGATTTGCTTTGTTGGTGGGAATGACGCCTTTTCATATCATTAGCACTAACACCCTTTATAGTTAATACAATGTACTTTCTAGATGATAAAAATTACTTAATGCGGCTTTATTAAAATGTAAACTACAGTACACGTTTATGCTTAACGAGACATTATCTGGGCCTTAATGAGCAACAAATTTAAACTGAGAAATTCTTTCATCCCTGCCTCTTGGATAGTTCAAATGAATTGCTAATCCATTTGTTCTTTTTAAGACATGCAAGTAAAGGATAGATGCACTGTTAAAGAAGATTTCCACCTACAGTAGATAAAAATTAAAAGTAAACTGGATGAATGAAAAAGATTTGATAGGAGATACATTAGTTGAGTTATGTTACATTGTTCTCAAAGCAAAATGTTCCAAGTTGATATTTTAAATTTGACAAAATAGTTTGTTAATTAAATAGCAGGATAAATAATTACATGTTGTACGTTAATTGCCAATTTCTATTTAATGTTAAGTTTTACTGAATTTACTGAGACAAGTGAAAAGGTGATCAAGCATAACTATGCCAAGACTCAATGCCAGCCACCATTTGCTACATATCTTTGCAGTGTCAACATGCAATTATTACTTTGCTGGACTTTAAATGGTCTGCTGTTACATGTCAGGAAAAGTATTTTTTTTTTGCTTTCTGAAGCTGCACTAAGCAGTAATGACTGCACATAATTGGTCAAGTATTGACCAAGGACATGTCTTTGAATCAGATGGTATTTTTACTATTATACACTGCAAAGCCAGCAATAGCAAGTGTCACGGTAGACCAGGTCCTTTAACACGTTTATTTTTCTGGGATCAGTCAATATGCAAAACAAAGTAGTGAAATAAAATGGGATTTATTTGGATAAAACCTCGGAAATACAACAAAATACAGAAATATTCACAATACTGGCGTCTGGGGTAAGAGATCTAGCCTTTGGTAGGTGCAGTGTGCCCGCTTGCAAGGGCTTACCCTGATCGGAACCTTGTTCCAGATGTCCTGGACTGAGATTCCACAGAAACTCCTGACCGGGACCTAGTCCCAATACTCCTGGAACTGTTTTCAGAAGGAACTCCTGACCACTTCATTCTCCTCGTGTCTTACTTAGTCTCTGCAGGGCAGACTTTCCTAGCTTCAAAACGAAGCTGGTTGCTCTGCTATTTGGGACAGAGCAACTATGAAAAGCTCGCCCTAGCTTCATCGACTCAAGCTACAAAATCATTGGTTCTCTGCCTCGGCCGTCTCCTTACATACCCTCTGCTAAGCTATCCTTAGCATGGAAGTAGGAAGAGCAACCAATCAGAGCGTGGGAACCCTATCCCACTAGCCAATAGAAACAGGGGCCTGTCTCTTGGCTAATGTCAGAGGAGGGGGCATGTCAAGCCGGCTCGGGATGCCCCATGGTGGGACATATGAATTGAGCAATGTGAAACGCGCTGACATTCTGCCGCTTCCCAAGGTCAACACATTGCCACATACTGGGCAGGCTCCACTAAGTCTAGCAGACCAGAGGATCCTCGCCACAGGGGGTCTCTGTTCTCCAGACTGAGTACTCTGCCCTGCCCCATCCACTTAGCACCCCGACACCTCACAACATCCCGTCTCCTCTTTGAACTACAGACTCTATTAAGACTTGCTGGCACCTTAAACATATGCCCTGGCGAACTGCATAGAGCCTTACAATAAATGTAAAACACATTATAAATTACACTTTAATAAAGAATATACTTTGGGGAACCTTATACTTATACGGGAAATGGATTAGGGATATTTGGGCTCGAAATCCAGGAGTCTGGGGGACACTGGGTAGCCCCGGTGTAATTCACCCTATGTACCGGCAAATCATGCCTGCTCGCCGAGGTGAAATAAACAACTACGGTAACTTTGACCACCAAACTCCTGCAAACAAACAGATTGCATTTCCCCCCAAATATCCCACCTAATACTGACACATATGAAATTTCACAGTTCTAGGGCTAAGCAAACATGAAAACAGAAAAAAGCAGGGGTCACTTTATTTTCCACATGTATTATCCATGGTCCTTGGCTTATGGAGCTACCAGGGACCCCACGGTTCAGGGGTAACCAGAGGGCTTAACCTTTATTATATAGCATGGTTAGCCCCTACCGTCACAGCAATAAAAAGCCCAACTTGTTTGGACTAATAGGTTGTCAGAGAGACAATATTCCACTTTATAATTTAACTAGACAACGTATAAAATGTCAGATTATCTCATCCCTTTTTTTTATTATATAGCATCTCATGCTGCTATTATTAGATAGCTACAAAGAAGGATAAGTATATCAAAAAATATAAAGCAGTATAAAATAAACATTATTACATGTTTAAAAAAACATGATGTGAAATAGTTTATTTTGATTGCGCAGTTACAAATAGAGAGAAAATTGTTTATTGTTAAGGCCAGTCAGCTGGTGAAACACACAAACACAAATATTGCACTGAGTGTGCTCAGCAAAACAGGAAGATAACAATCATTAAATGCAACAAAAGATACTCATTCATTACACTTTTAACTGCGTGTTGTAAAATAAATGTGAGCGTATTTACATTTGTTCTTAATTGTACCGAATTAGTAGTGACATCTTTGACCTTTTTGCTATTCCTACCTAGTATATGGAATCTACTGTAGTTAGGAAAGACCACCCTTGCTATAAGAATGTCAGAGTGAAAGCTATATTGCCATTAGTACTACCTACAAAGCTAAACAAATATGTGTTACCCTCCCTGCATGTCTCTAAGGGAGTATACATTAGTTTTGGTGTTAGTGCTGCTCAGGATGCATTACCTTATTCATGGCACTAGCTTCATGCGGCTGGGCATTAGTAAGCAATGATGAGGACCAGGAACTTTATTCATTCATTACAGCCGCTTTATTATCTTGTAAGTACAGTCACATTTAATATACAGAGGTCATCTTGTATTTCAAATTGAGTGTCCTTGGCCTAGGCTGTTTGTACAGCTTCCCTAGCTGCCCCCAATCTTGGCACGTTAGGAAGAGTCTGGGGCCCGTGACTTGCCTGGTACTACTACCTCATTGATCAAGGTGACCTGCCACTATGTGGTCTTATGGGTAAGAGTTACTGCTTGGGGAGCTCCATTTGGACATAGTCTGTCTCTCTGTATATCTTGGGAGTAATGAAATACCATCTTGTTGGGACGCTTTTTAAACTGAAAACAATAAAAGGGATGCTGAACCTTTTTTTATACATGGGGATTGCACTTTCCAAGGGAATCTCCCTTGTATTTATAGACTAGCATATCCGTCTCAAGGCAAAAAGGGGTGGGGCTTAACTTACTGTATGCTGAGACCCCAACACCATGTGATAGGAAAGGGGCATTACTCTGTGTGAGCCCACACAGTTAGGCTCTAGTAATCCCAAAGGGGGTTACATTACGGGGGTGTTATATAACGTTTCATTAAGGGGGGATTATATAACGTGCACATATAATACAGTTTATGAACACTACTTTTTAGCTTTACCAACATCTTTGATCTGCAGATGCAGCAGCCGTTATCCGATCATTTTACGGGTTTAATCCCGTGGCACACGGGATCTTGGCTTGGGGTGTGATTTCTTGAAATTTTCCTGCATTAAGATGCAAATTTACTAGTATTTTTATCGAGTGCAGAAAATTGAATTTTAGTGTTGTCTGCAATACCATTGAGAAACTAAAGTGGGCGATCGCGAGTTATTGTCTTAAAAATCTAATTGCAATATAACCTGTGTTTCATTCCCGTACAGTACTTATTGTGGGTAATTGTAATTTGAAGATTAAAAATTTGAACACACAAAAAAGTATTTTTTAACAAATCAAATGTTTTATTTGAACAGGATAATAAAGATAAAATAAATAATACAAAAATACAACGTCGCTTCTTCTTCCGAATGTAAAATGTTTATTCCGCGCATGTGTGTATGTCAAAAAGGAACCTTGTTGAAACGCATATGTGTGTCATCACATTTATCCGCATGCATGTCATTATGGACCTTCTTCCCAATAAAATTACTGTACAGAAAGATACAGTGCATTTCCTCATGTAGTCTCTAAATATCTGCTGTCTGTACAGTAGTACTGCTGTTAGTGTATTTAATTAGTAAAAACAACTTTTATTTTCTAGATTTATATACAGTAGAATACTGTACATACCTGTACTGTATGTCAATGAGACATTTTTATATAGTTAAATGGCTTTAGAACTTTACATTACATTATGTATAGTGATAATGTAAGTGTATGTAAACAGTAAATGCAACATATTTTAAAGTTTTTTATAGTGTACGATATGTCAAATATATATTTAGATACAGTACACTATATTTAAATGACATTAGTACATTACTTATAGTACTACAGTAAGTGTATTTAAACACTAAAAGCAACTTAATTTCCAGATTTATACTGTATATACAGTATGTCAATGAGATATTTATATATATTTAAATGCCTTTACAACATTACATTACAGTATTATAGTGCTACTGTAAATGTATCTAAACAGTAAATGCACCTTATTTGCATGATGTTTATACTGTATACAGTACTGTACTGTATGTCAATGAGATATGTATTTACAGTATATATAAATGCATTTAGTACAACTGTGTGTATCTAAACAGTAAAAAAAACATGAACACACCAAAAAGTATATTTAACGAATTAAAAGTTTTATTTGTATAGGATTATAAAGGAAAAAAGTATAATAGAAAAATATAATGTCGCCTCTTCTTTAAACTTTACAATCTTGTCTTTTTCTTCTTCGCACTGGCTGGTGCTTCTTGGAGATCTTGGTCTGTAAAGAAAGATACAATATTCTATATTAACAATCGCACCGTACATTGTACATTATGCAATCCAGATTCTTGTGGGGTTTGGGGAGAAAGGGCATGACATGGGGAACAGTACATTATGACTACATTGTGACTACACATGAAAAAACTATTAAACCATGACGCCAGTACAGTCCATTATTATACAGTATCTTTTGTTTTTTTGGGGGGTTGGGGGGAGACAAAGCATGCATGGCATAGGGTACAGCACTTTACATTAGGCCTATGAGTTTACATTAGGTTTGGGGGGAAAGGACATTGCATGCATGGATTTGAGCACTGTGTCTTACCTGGCAGTATTGCTGAGAGAGTTTCCTGCACCATGGTGAGGGGTATTTACTGTGCATTGTCTTCGCCCAGCTCCAGACATGCAAAATAGAAAAGAATCATTAAACAATGAAATTATTTTAAAACAATCGACTTTTTTTTTATTATTATATTAAAAAAACATTTATGGTGCATCTTTATTTGTAAAGAAATTTAGCACATGTAGTCTTTCAGCAAGTCGGACCTCCAGGGAAGAGCCCTTTTATGCCTCAAATTGCCATTGATGTCATGCCTCCTTAAATTTGCAGAAAGCCCCTTCTTGTACTTATTGCCTTCATAATTTATATTTTAGCTCCATTCGCTGGACATCTCAAAACTGACGTTGTGTTTAAAAATGAACTGGGCAAATTTGTGCGGGTATCCACAGCATCGGGTCTTGTATTTCTCCCGGATGCTCTGCGGGAGGTCATTCAGCATGTCTGTGGGTGTCCGGACAAGCATCGGCGTGGCTGGGTGCTGGTGGAGTTGAGCTGGGGGTGTCCGGACGAGCTTCAGTGGACAAAGGGTCAGAACGGGCGGATGTTTGGGATTCGGTGGCGGTGGGTGATGGCAGTGAAAAGTCCGGTACATCCGATTCGGCTTCGGTGGGTGCAGGGGTACTGGAGCGGCCCGTCCAAACAACTTCATCATCGACGACTTTGGCTATTTTCTTCTTCACAAACATAGGGCCAAGGATATTTGCCTTTGGAGCCTTCGGTACCTTATCTTTAGGCACCTTTGTTTTAGGCTTGGCTTGGAAACAGCTTCTGCCTTTCGCTTTCTCGTGGTCGGCACAGCAGAAGAAAGCAGGTTCCTTATTCCGTAGAATCGGAGTTGATATATGGAAGCAGGTGGAGGAATGCACAATACAGTATCTGGACAAGAGATTGTTCAGATAGAGATCAGCTTGTGGAAGGCTATGCAATTTGTGTCACCTTTCATGCACTGTGTCGCTGGTGGAATATGTTGACGGGCGTGGACACAAGGTACAGTTGTTAAAAGTGGGCATATACTTTACCTGAAGAGGTCCATTATAAATAGTGTACACCATCACTTCTGTTAATTCAATGCACATTGAATACTCATCGAATATATATTCCTATGTGCTTGCTTTATTTTCTAAAACAGCAATGCTGAGAAAAGTTATTTCAAAGGATCTCAGCATGAGAATACGGGATATGTACAAGAGAGGACACAGAATTGTACAGATCAAACACTGGGTACTTACTTTGGGCCCCAATTTAAAACAAATCACTATCTCCTATCATGGCCATGGACAGACTAAAAGTGTAAAGTGGAGTACCCCACTCACAACAGAGTAAGTATTTTTATTTTCTTGCTGCAATTACTGTATTACTCTAAAAGCTTCTTGCTTGTCAAAATGCATTTTTTTTGGTTTACTTGTTTTCTTTGCAACTCTTTAAGAGCAAACAAATTACTGACCTAATTTTAGAAGCAAACATAAAATGTATTTTTTTCTCTTGCTGCTATTATTAATCTAAAAGCTTCTTGCATATCAAAATACATTTTGTTTTTAACTAGTTTTCTTTGCAATTCTTTTAGAGCAAAAAAATTACTGATCTAATGTTAGAAGAAAATATAAAATGTATTTTTCTCTTTGTTGTATTATGACTCTAAAAGCTTCTTTATTGCAAACAAATCATGCATGTTTCATTTATTTGTTTGGAATTATTGTTGGACCTAAAAAAATTGTTCTCTTTCCTTTAAACTGTAGGACAGCAAAGCATCTGGTTGATGAACTCAGTGAGGCTAATGATGAGCGCTGTGCAGCAACAGTCAAGATGGTTCTAGAGATGAGTCACCATATCACAGCATCTGAGACCAGCATCAAACTGATGAGATGCCAATTTGGATGGACATATGGAAGTATCAAGTAAGTGTCTTACTGTAATAAAGTGCAGTATATTGCAATATTATTGTTCTTGGAAGTGTAATGCTGCTTGTTACAGCACTGTATGGAGCTGTACCCAATGTGGTGCACTGTACCGGTACAGTACAGGTGAAGTGTTGTACAGTAGGTAAAATTGTGGTTTTATTGTAACTGTAAATTCTTCCTTGTCATTACAGAGCTTATCCTATGATAAAGGAGGCCAACAAAATAAAAAGAGTGCCTAATGCACGGGCATGGATCTAAAGTAGAGAAAATTTTCAGGATGTTATTTTTTCTGACGAAAGAACTTTAGCTCTTGAGAGATTTGCCAGTTTTTCATTTCGCAATAAACGCATATCCCTGAATCCATGGCCCAAGCACCCACTAAAGATGCATGTGTGGGCTGCTTTCTCTAGATGTGGACCAAGATGCATAGTGATATTTGAAGGTAATGTACAGTAATGCACAAAGCCACATGCTGTAACGTTATGCACTGTAGTAGTGTATTTTGTACCATATTGTAAAGTATTTTAATCGTTTTTTTTTCTCTTGACCCAGGAATCATGGATAACGTATTCTTCCAAGAGCAAATTGTCACCTGTATTGTTAAATACATTAGGCATGATTTCCCATCTGGTGGTCTTTGATTCTTCCAGGACAATGACCCTAAACATACCGCCTCTTCTGCCTATATTCTTGCAAGCGGAATCAACTGGGTTAAGACGCCACCGGAGTAAGTGCTCCAGTGTGCAGTAACTTTTTTTCATTATTTTAAACTGTTTTTATCTTTTAAACCAATTCTCCATTTTTTTTCCCCTACCATTCCAGATCACCAGATTTGAACAATATAGAACTGGTGTGGCATGCGCTGAAGGATCATATAAGAAAGATTGTGAAACCGGCCAACAAGGATGCCTTAGTTAAAGGAATGAAGAGTTTCTGGAGAGACACACTGACTGTTCAAAAATGCAACAACTACATTAACATTTAGAAGCGTGTTGCCCGTTCTCTTAGAGCATAATGGGAATTCCACTAGCATGTTTCTTTTCTGGAAATAAAAATGATGCTATACTGTAAGTACTGGTAGTGCATATGCATCAAGTTACGCTCTAGTGCGCATGTGTACAAGCATTGGCGGGCTATGGCAGGCATACACTATAATGTAGTGTCATTGGCAATTAAAGTTACTACTGTATACTACATTATATTTACCTTGATTATAAACCTTGCCAAGCGGGTGGTGATGACCCAATGTCAGAGGTGTTTTATGCGTACAAGCTGGAGTCACTCATGTAGTCTGCATTAAAGTTGACAGGTGCCTGCTATAGCTGGTAATCAGGTAGGGCCAGGAAGCAAAGAATTGAGGTTCAACAGGTTTTCAGTGATGGTCAGCCTGTTATTGCTATCGAATTGCTATGCCGGTGGTGGAACATTGCATGTTCGGGAAGGACAAGTCTTAAATGGATTAAACCTGACTTGTCTCCTTTTGAAGTCGCCATGATCAAACATACTGGCAAAAGCTGGGGAGTACTGACCAATAACCTCTGGTACTTCACAGGCTGAGCTAAAAAAGCAATCATTCATAGTTAAAGTTTGCCGTATTGAATTCTTCCCCTCACGTTGATTTGGTGAAAATTTGAAGAAATCATATTTGTCAATGATTTAGGCATATATCTCTGCTAAAGTCACCTTCTTTAAAGTCACGTTCCAGCATTAATTGCAGAAAAAAATAAAAATACATAACTGCACTCTGGTCTAGTATAAGGACTTGACATGATGTTCAGTGTATGTTCATTCAGCAATTGTTCAGGCATAACAATGTAGAATAATGACCACAACATTCTGTTTTGAGATTTTAATTATGAAATGCCTAAATTTGATAACTTCTTCAGTGACCAAGGTCAATTTACAATGGATCACTGTTATTATCTAGTTTTTAAACACCTGCACATTGACTACCCACTATCCACTGTATAGTCTATGCAAAGGGATTCACTTTTGCCATCTGGGAGATACGCGTAGAACTGACTCAAACAAATCAGAATCCAGGTAATCAAGGAAATCAACAACGGTAAACAGAGGTGTGATTGACAGCCTTCACCAAAGATTAACAAGTGAATGGCATGTGAAATACTACAGGTTTTGCTAAAACTGCTCCGAGAAATGATCGGATAACGGCCGCTGCATCTGTTCATCATAAAATCCTCCTCTTCTTGCCTATATTGTACAGTACCTTTATTCTCCCGTGCAGATGCCCAGTGGGAGCACATGCACTGAATAAGTTCTTCACCATCAATTATAAAGTATGAACTTTATAGATGATAATTCAAACCTTCCAAAATGGAATCTCATAAAAGGCTCAAACATGTTGGGTGATTTGTTGTCCTAAGAATATACACTATATAATCTTTCATGAAAAAAACTTACATTTTATGTAGAAATGTCAGCTTCAAAATTTCAGAGAATAAAAAAAACAAGTCATCATTGCAACATGAGACACTGTTAATACTAATAGCGTATTTCTTGCAGGCCGCCTGCTTATAATTCTCATTGATCTAAGAAAGGATATGTTTTTAATAATTTACTAAAGTGTTATGGGAATTGAGGGGTGATTTATAGGCTTTAGTTTTCCAGTGACATTCCAAAACATAAAGGCAAGATGTTTAGTGCATAAAAATATAGCAAGCTGTCAAGAAGTTGATAGAGTGAGGCAAAAACTGGGTGCTCAGAGGAGTTGTAGAATAAATACTATTTAGAGGTTATAATTTATTGGTCTATATACCAAGAAGCTAGAATACTGACATGTATAAAAAAAAGCTGTAATCCACAACATATAATGTTTTGGTTATGTTTAAATCCTTTAATAATATTTGTATTATTTGTATAATGTCAGTAATGATTTTCGTAAGTGTTTTGGAATTGTATAAATGAATATATTTCAATTCTGGTGTTATGTGATACACAAAAAACACTCGTGTGAATTTTAGAAGATAATTTATGCTGTTTGTTTATATTTTCTACAAACAAAATGTAACATAACATGTAATATAATTTGCATATCATTTTTGCAGTTGTAGGTTGTTTTTGTATAACAATAACAAATATAACAAAAGAGGTGAGAATAAAAAATGGAAAATTCATCATTTGGGCTGCTTGATCATAGATCTAGTCCATTACTGCAAATGGTATTAGACATCTTAACATAAAGTTATTATGTAATTCAAATGTTACTGAGCTTTTTCCCAGGGACAATATAATAATGTTTATACTTTCAAAACTTCCAAAGTAAACAATCAGTTGTAAGTCACAAACTGTCAACAAAAGTCAATATGCCATGAAATTATGTTATTTGCCTTCCACTGGTACAACTGTGGAGAGATATAAAACTCTATATAAAAATTACAATATTAATCTTGGTTTGATATTCAGTTCAGAGTAACCCATAACTGCTCAAAGTCATCAAATATCGTACAGATGCCATATTAGTTTTAAATTTCTTGATGTACAGTAGCAGTGAGGAATAACACTTTATATTTAAGTAAGATTGCATGTATAATGCAACCTATGCAAATAGATAGACTTTTTTCATATTTAGAGAAATTATTCATTAGTATCAAAAGAATATTGAAGAAGTGACGATACTGTAGTTGTATACCGGCAAATATATTTTGAGTGAAACAAGATACCGTATATTGGGTACAGTATGCATATGCGCCAGTGGGTACAATAGCTTGGTAGCCAAAGCCCTTTTTTGTGCACTGCTAATTCTTTGAAATGGCGCCTGCTCCCGCTGGTGTGTTGTGTGTGTCCTCGCAGCGTCTGCTATATCAGTAAATAGGTAGTTAAGGGGGGATACATGTTATACAGAGGTTCTCTCTTTGTAATTTTGAAGTTCAAATCTTCTAAGTTTTGCAATGATATTGCACAGGACAGAAAAATTAAATGAGACTTTTACTCGGCCCAATTCTTTGCTTTCTGCATATTAAGTACTGCAATATTTGTCTGTGTGTCATATTTAGGAGTGCATTTGCAAAAATACAATGCCACAGCAATTTAAGAAGCATTCATATACAGACACCGAATGACTGATCAAAGTGAGCAGAAAAAAAATAACAACCTGTGTTTGGTAATCATTTGTTGTGTGAAAGCTTCGGTTGGCAGCAATTCAGTTTGTTTGCAATCTCATCAGATATTTCTTTTTTTCTTTTTCTGCTTCTGAAACCAGCATACCAAAGCAATCTCAGTAGGCTCTCTGCAAGTGATTAAATATTGCTACTTCCATCATAAACTGCCTCTGATGTCTTGTCACACAACTTTATTATTTCTTTTTATCTCTGAAAGAGATATTTGACAAGAGGTCCTTGGAAAAGTTTCAGCGGGAAGTATGATTGCTTGTTTGAAGATAAAACTGTTACTTGGCTAGCATGTTTTATAGTTGGTGAGAACGACAACAAATAATCCGATATTGTTCAAATGTTGTACTAACCTTGGTAGTGGAAGGTCACAAGTCATGATATCCTACAAACTAAATAAATGTTGGGAGGTTATGAGATTATTATGTGTTTTTGCAATCTAACTTTATCTACCCTCCTGATAGCCTTCCTTGTGAGAGTGATAAATCACTTATGTTGTAACCAGGATACATTTTTTTTCTGACACAGGCTACTGTAGATACACTTATAATGAGTAAGAAACCATGAAGCAGGAAGAAAATATGCAGATCTCTTCAACAGAATTTAATGGGATACCACCTGATGCTCTTATATCTCTCTTATGCAGCAACTTTAGCATGTACTGCAGCTTTTTAACACTAAAAATGTAACCATTAAATGTGGGAGTAACTTATTAAAGTGTCCAAAAGTTTAAAAAGAGAAGCAGATTAATCAAAGAAAAAAAATGGGAGAAAGCACAGAAAGTGTGAATTTGCAAATTTTATACAAGAAAATTGATACCTACATCATATACATTCCTTCAGAATAATACTGGAACTTACAGTACAAAAATAGAGCTTAGAAATAAAAAAAGAAAAACCCTGTAGAAGAAAATCACTAAAATGTGATAATGGGTAACAGAGCTTGATCCAGCTGCTTTTTAGGTGCATAGCAGTTCATGTAAGGACATGTTTTGATACCCCTTACAGCAGCAATTCCAATTATTTAACATTTTGAGTTTCACCCAGAATTCAAATTGCACTATTTTTAGCTGCTGGTTTCCCAATATGCTGTACTGGCATGCTACTTTACCCAAGCTTCATATTTTATGTCATACCCATAGATAATGGCACTCAGATGAAGAGTCAGTTCTTAAGCTTAAGAAATTGTTGACAGATGAGATGAGACACTGGTGGGACAGTGTTACACTCCAAAAGTATTTGGATGAAAAACTGATTCCAAGAGGATTGAGAATCCAAAAGAAACCCACTTTTTTTTTTACTAATTAAAGTTTTACCCATGATTGGAATGATATTTTATCGAATTGTTCAAATTCTCTAATAAAGCTGCTCATTCAATTTAGAGAAGATAAACTAAAAGAAATACAGACTATACAGAATGCGTTAAAAGAATTTAAAGATACTGTAGGGTTACTTGTCATAACTCAATGTGACACCGGTTAAGGCTTATGAAAGGATACCCCACCTATACAAGTAGGGTGCTAGCGTTCCCTGCATAGCCGGTGACATATTGAAATCTTTTACAGGCTGCCAGAGCTATATAAGAGCGGCTGTGTCTCCAGGATTTCCTTCACAGGGCTTACGTCATCATGCTCTGAGACACAGTACAAGGCTGAGGTGAGGATTCCCCACCGACATGAGGAGCGGGCCAGTTTTCCCTGCATAGTCAATGCTGTTTCGGAAACCCTTCATGAGCTGCTGGAGCTGCATCGGAGCGTGTGTGTCTCCAGAACTTTTATCACAGACATTGAACTTTTCCATTGTGTGGTCAGTCAACACTATATACATCTTCCATCTGATCGCATCTTGTCCAGGCTGCAGAGAATTGACATGGGTTTCGTTTGTAGTCTCTGGAGCGGAATTGCACCAGCCGGTCCGGTGTTATTTATCCATCATCTATGCCTGATTTTTACTTCCAGAATATGAGTGGGCAATTGTCGTTCAGTTTTTAATAAAATTGTAATTTTTTACATTTACGCACTATGGAGTTTGTGCTCTTTTTTGTATATATATATATATATATATATATATATATATATATAAAAAAGAGAGAGCCCGATCCTAGTGCAATATGTATAATATTGTCAGTTAATATAACAAAAAAGAGTCCAACAATTTAAACTCACAAACAACATGAATAAAAGAGCATGTTATGAGTAATACTCATGCACCAAGCTCAGGAACTCTGCTGCTCTGCTCACATGCCTCTCCACTGCACACAATCTGAACACGATCAGATCCCCCCTGAGTCACCGTCCAGCAGGAACTCAGGTATCATGTCGCTTCTCTTAGTGTCCTCCGGAAACAATCCGCACATGTAATGGGTGCCAGACCGGGTAAACCAAAGCAGGAACCGTGGAGCGTAAGCTGTCAGCATCAGCGTCTTTGAATCCCAAATGTAGAGGTATGGTGTTTGCTTGCACTCACTAGCAATTCACCCTCCACATTTCTTCACATCAAGTGATTTCATCAGGGGATCATTTTACTGATATGCCTGTTATTTCTGCTACATTGTAAGTAGCCACTGTTGTTTGCGCAATAATTTTATTCATAAACGTACTTCACCATATTGGTATATTTTTCATTTATAGGTCCATCTCGTTGTGGAATTCGAATATAGGACTTGTTCACGTATTTATCCGTAAGGTGTTGTATATCCATCCACCTGTGTCTCTGATTTGCGCCTTTTGTGTTTTTTTGTACTTTGTTTTTTCTTTGGGGTACATTGTGGCAGCACTCATAGACATCATTGCAACACTATTTTAAATCCGTTTTGCGCACCTTATACTTTTTTCTATTATTTATACAGTGGCGACCAACTTTATTCTAACTCGGCTAGCTCCGCGAATTTAAGATTATCCCGGTTATGTGCGGTTTTGTGTCGTTTTCGCCTGGAGTGTATTGCATTATTTTCGCGCCGTGATTTAAGCATTTTATTCCCACTGTCTGCAATTCTGCAATGCCGTGTAAAAACGCATGGGAGCGTTTGTGAGCTGTTGTCTTTGAAGTCTAATACCTTCGCGGTTCAACCTACACAGTTTATGCGTGCGCGCGCAGTAATAGTAAAATTGCATATTTAATTTATTTTAAAGTACAGTACTGTACATGCTTGGACCCTGTTGGGGTGAAGTGAGGGGGTTCCTAACATCTGGGGGCAAAATGAATTTATTTCTAGGTGCCCTAGAACAGAAGTTCCCACGCCAATTGTCTGTGAACTAGCAAAATATATATGGCAAAATATCAGCCTTGCACGACCCCCGGAACCGGAGATACCAAAAGACAGTTTAAAAGCACATTACCAAAGTGGCTTTTTTTCTGCCATGCAAGTCAATGGCAGAAACCTGAACTTTAACATTACCCTGACTCCGTTCTGTTGCCACGAGAGGGTCGCAATTTGCCATGCAATCCTGCCGCAACTAGGACTACATGGTGACCGAATCTGAGCCCTCTAGGTTGAACAGAACCAGAGTTGTGGGTTCCAGGTTTCTGCTCATTCTGACTTAGCCGGTTCAAAGCTTTCTCCGCCATTACGCTCAATGGTAGGACCCTCCTCGCCGGCGTGACCCTTTCTCGCCGCCATTACTGGTCGGACCCTGTTGGGGTCAAGTGAGGGGTTCCTAACATCTAGGGGCAAAATTTATTTTATTTCTAGGTGCCCTAGAACAGAAGTTCCAACGCCAATTGACCTAGTTCCCACGCCAATTGTGCGCTCATTGCTCTTTATTTACAATGTTGCCGATCTTGCGGCTTTGCGGTCAGGCAGTAAAAAAACAGTGCAGCAAGCCTCTACATTTGTTACACTGTCAAAGGAGCAAATGGAAACAATGTGAGGCAATTCAACATGTTCTTTTATTGGTGGAGTCAGTACAAAATTTTTTATTTACAAATACTGTACAATGTTGAAACATTTAAAGTGCACAGCAATTCTAACCATCAACACACAATAATACATACTGCAGCCTTTATTAAATTCTTCTGGCAGATTGAAATCGGAGAAACATTTACAAAACATTTGGAAAACATGGAGATACATAAAAAATGGACGTTTATACTTTATGAATATTAATTTATAATACAGTATATATGCAGTATATATATATATATATATACTGTATATAAAATGTACTGTTTGTTTTTGGTGCATGGGGCACAGGGAGTTAAAGTGACTTGCTTTTTAAGTACTGTATTTGGGGGTAGTCTTTGGGGGTTTATTCATCAAATTATTATGATGAATTGCCTTTTGAACTTGCTGTTAACTATTTCAGCCACACACCTCCAGAGTTTTTAATCCCTCCCTAGCCAAGCGTCAATCGGCTGAGTCACCCTATCCTACCAACCCCCTCTCTCCATTGGGTCGTTAATCTTCTGCATATTGCCATTGTGTTCTTAATCCACCCATAGCCGAGCTACAAAGACTCAGTACGCCTGCGTCTAATCACACCATCCCCCTCCCCCAACCCTTAGAGGCCTGTTTTGTTAACGGTAACGCTTTGGAAAATCCCCTCTCGAAATTGAAATGTAAATCTGATGTGCACTGCACTGTGAGAATTGAGAGTAAACTGATACTGTATTGCATCAGGGTGTGAAAACATTTGTCAGTCAGTATGGTTTACAGTCACATGTTTTAAATACAATACAGTACATTCTTTAATATCTTTAAAATAAAAATATATAAATATAATTTAAAATAATCCGTTCTGTGGGTCTGAGCGGGTTGAATCGCAGAAACATTTACAAAACATTCTTATTCATTGGTGCACTGTAGGGGTGGCTGTCAATGATTATGATTCGCAGGAAAGTGAATAAATATTTATTTTATTTTATCAGGAACCAAAAAATACAAATATAAAAATAATCAGGAATAATACATAATGCAGTCTTTATTAAGTTCTTTTGGCAGCTTGAAATTGGATAACCATTTGGAAAACATTTGTAAAACATGGGGAAACATGAGTAATGCACATTTATAAGAATATTATTTAATACTATATACAGTACTGTAATGTACTGTATAATATATATACTATATACTGTATAGTAATATTATTTTTTCCGTCTTTATCTTTTCCTCATTCTGTCTGCAGTACAGTAGTTCATTGAGAGAGGAGAGGTTTTGTGTACATCATTACTGCTGTTTATATACTGTACATTTGACTGTACAAGCAGATTTGACTGGACACAACGCCCCCATCTCCCCCTAGGCCACCCTTTTTCCTGGAACGACAAGAAAACAAAAAATTAGTGCAGTTACTGTACTGTACTGTATGTGCGTACTGTACTGTATTATGGCAGAACTACTGTAGGTGGCTTGTGCAGCTTTCTCTGGAAAGAAAAAAATGGAGCAGTTAGTTGGTAGTTACTGTAGTACTGTCAAACTAGTCTACTGTATAATTGAACTACTGTATACTCTGACTACTGTTAAATTCTATGTACTGTAACCTGATGGCTGGTGCTTCTCTCTCTGTAAAGAAAACACTAACTACTGTATACTCTTACTATCTGGAAAGAAAAAATCTGTGCCATACTTACCTGTATCATACAGTACTTACAATACTACAGCACAGTACTACTTTCCAGATGCGCGATGACAATGAGCAACACAGTGGCAATATGGTCTATATATTTATTGCAGCGTTCCACGGTGAGTACATCGTTCCAAAAACTCATTATGCCTTTCAACAACTCTACCTTTTTAGAGGGTTTCACCACTTTCCGGATATGGTCCGTCAGCTGATGCCAGGCCATTTCGATCGGATTGAAGTCTGGCGATCTGTCATTGGAAAGAAAGGACAATTGGTTTAAGAGCTAAAAACAGTGGGGAACAAAAATGGGACACGGTCTACTGCACTTACTCCGCTGGCGTCTTCACCCAGTTGATGCCACGCTCAAGGATATGCGCCGTTGACGCGGTGTGCTTGGGATCGTTGTCCTGGTAGAAGCGGTGACCATTGGGGAACTCGCGTGTGATGTATTGCACTATCTCGGGCACAATGTTGTCTTGGAAGAAAGCTTTATTCATGCTTCCTACAGCAAGAAAAGAAAAGTGCTCAAAAAACTGCACAATAGTACAGTACAGTGCATACGGTGAGGCAACACTAGTCAAGTACAGTGCATTAGGCGACATTATATTTGATAATTTTACCTTCAAAGATGACAATGCATCCCGGTCCACGCCTAGAGATGGCACCCCACACATGCAGCTTCACAGGGTGTTTTGGCCGCGGCTTCAAAGATATGCTGCCTTTTTTGTGGAACGCAAATCTTGCAAATCTCTCCAGCGACACAGTAGACTCACCAGTGAAGATGCAATCCTGGAAAGTCTCCCCGCTGTCGATCCATGCCTGGGCCTGGGCCTGGAGCACGCTTTTGATTTTGTTTGCGTCCCATATCATGGGGTACGCTCTGTAATGACAAGGAATAAAAAATGTTAGCGGCACAGTGCAGTACAGTTTGCGAAACAACACTTTTACCTCCTGTACTGTCCAGTACTAACCTCACACGTCCATATTTCCATCCAATGCTGCGTCTCATCTTCTTTATGCTGCTCTCGGATACAGTCAGATTGTGCTTTTCCTGCAGAGTGTTTTTAACCCTTAATGCACTCCTCTCATCATTCTGCTCACTTATTTTGTCCACCAGAAGAGTTGTCTCCCTACAATGTAAAGAAATTATATTGTTTTATTAATATGCAGCAATATAAAATGTATATAAATGTAATGTTGTATTATACAGTAAATATAAATATACAAAAAATGTATACTGTTGTACTATAAATATAAATATACAAAATAAATATACTGCTGTAATATAAATATAAATATACATCCTATATATACCGTTGTAAGATTAATTGAAATATACAAAAAATGTATACTGCTATACTATAAATATAAATAGTCAAATATATATACTGTTGTACTATAAATATAAATATACAAAATAAATATACTGTTGTAATATAAATATAAATATACATCCTATATATACCGTTGTAAGATTAATTGAAATATACAAAAAATGTATACTGCTGTACTATAAATATAAATAGACAAACTATGTTGTAATATAAATCAACAGAAATAACAACAGTATTACAGTAGATACAGAACTGTACTGTAGATGCACTGTACTGTATGAACAGTACAGTACGTACAGTTTTCTATATTTTTTTTGTTGTTAAGTTTTATAAATATACTTACGTGTTAGTTACCCTTGGTGCCCTTTTCCGGTCTCTGTTTTTTCCGTATGCATGATAGCTCACGGTGTTTGATGGCACAACTAGGCCAGAAGTAGCTAACCAGCATTGGATAGCAGCAATTCGGTGTCCACTCGTGTACATCTCCTTAATTCGCATGCTGAGATCCTTTGAAATCTTTCTAACAGGCATTGCTGCGAGTAGAAAGAAATACAAACACAAGAATGTATATTCGATGTTTAGTCTGTGTATTCTATGTGCAGTCAATCCACAAAATTGATGGTGTATTTATACGGTAATGACTCACATTAGAGTACGCCCACTTTCAACACCTGTACCTGGTCGCCATGCATAAAATGTCACACACTTTGCATAGCCCACCACTCCATGATCTTTATCTGAACTTGCCCTTGTCCAGATACTGTACTGCATTGTGCCACCTGCTTCCATGGAGCAAACCCGGTTCTATGGACGCAAGAACCCACTCACCTCTGCCGTGCCTGTCATGCAGAAAAAGCGAAAGGCGGTTGCCGTTTCCACGCCAAGGGCAAAGCGACAGGCTAAGGCCAATAAAGAAAACCTTCTACTGACCCCAAAGGTTAAGGGTTTTATTAGACATAAGCCTCATTATGTGAAGAAGATATACGGTGATGTACTCTCGACACAAAACGATTGGCAGCCAACCCATCGAATCCGCTGACCACTTCCTCCCATATGCTTCGACGACTCTGCTGTAGCTGTCCCTGAAAACTTCAGCCCGTCTTCTCCACCCCCATCTTCTCCGGTTCCATCTGACGACGCTGCCGCCTCTGAAATCCACGGGTCACTGTCTCCTTTGCGCTTAGACGACTCTGCTTCTCGCCCGGAAATCCAAAGGTCACTTTCTCCATCCCTCTTCGATGACGCTGCCGCTTCTCCTCTACCGGGTATCCACAGGTCACCTCCTCCACTCTCCATCGATGCCGCTTCTGTCCATGGAACCCCCATCTCATCCTCCGTTGCACCCATCAACCCAGATGTCCAGACGCCATGCACAAGGAGCAGCTCGTTAGACCGGATGCTGAATGGGATAAGTGTGGATCTCCCCGGGAATTCTATTGTGCTGGCAAAGATAGATCTGCTTCTGGAGACCATGTTAAATGTGGAGCAACGGATGCTACAAATGGAACAACGGATGGATCAACGGATGGAGAAGATAGAGGCTGACATTGCGGGCATACATTATTTGCTCGGTGCTAATGCCCCTGTTTCCCCGACGCCGGAGCAGGGGGGTGACATGGATGTGATGAATGGGACCTTCGACCCCCTTCCATCACCAAGCACACCCCCTCCACCAGAAGATGTAGTGTACATGTATGCCGTTGAGGAGGACATGACAACCCCGTCAAGACCACGCCAGGAGACAACACGGCGACCACGACCGGAGGAAAGCTTCCTCCCAGACAACCTATCATCGCCCGTCGCCTCAAGCACATCCGTTCCCAAAAGACCTACACCCGCTCGCATCGAAACAGTGCCCGACATCACCCTGTGCGATCTGCCACCGGCGCTCAGGGAGAAGTATAAGGTGAGGAGTGCTGGTGTACCCCACAAGCATGCCTTGATCATTTTTAAGCACCATGTTCCCTACATGTTGTACTGCGAGTGGGTGTTCAAAGTGAACTATGAAGGAA
This sequence comes from Ascaphus truei, assembly GCA_036426205.1. Lineage (NCBI taxonomy): Eukaryota > Metazoa > Chordata > Amphibia > Anura > Ascaphidae > Ascaphus > Ascaphus truei. The sequence continues at coordinate 22,438 of WSYH01005859.1, forward strand.
ATCGCGTTAAAAAGGCGCTTCCTGTCAATTTAAGGAAAAACATTGTGGAAGAAATGCGGCGCTTTTATGCAGTTACAGATCCTGTAATGAAAGGTGTTAGAGACTGCATTAATGGCATTTTGCGCCATGCAAGGAATCGGCCATGGATAGACAATGTGGAGGACTTTCAGTGAGACCATACTGTTGTGCTGAACTGTATTGTACTGTACATGTTTTGCCCTACAGTACCCGCTGTACTTAAACAAAGGAGATGTTGTTGTGTGTTTTTTTACACAGGACATGCACAACTCCAGTCCCTCAGGGCCGCAAACAGGCATGGTTTTCAAGGTTGCCCTGAAAACCTGCCCTGTTTGCTGCCCTCTAGGACTGAACTGGTGCAGGTCTGACTGACAGTGTTGCGCACCATCCCACTGTACTGTACTGTATACAGTACTGTGTTTCTTTAATAAAGGAGATGTTACTTAAAATGCTTCAACATTGTACTGTATTTGTAAATAAATGTTTTTGAACTGACTGCACCAATAAAAGAACATGTTGATTTGTCTTACTGTATTGTGCATTGTTTCCATTTGCTCCTTTGATAGTACTGTATAACAAAATACAGAGTAACAAATGTCGAGGCTTGCTGCACTGTTTTTTTACTGCCTGGTCGCGCAATTGGCATGGGAACTAGGGCAATTGGCGTGGGAACTAGGTCAATTGGCATGGGAACTTCTGTTCCAGGGCACCTAGAGATAAAATTCATTTTGCCCCTAGATGTTAGGAACCCCCTCACTTGACCCCAACAGGGTTCGACCAGTAATGGCGGCGAGAAAGGGTCACGCCGGCGAGGAGGGTCCTACCATTGAGTGTAATGGCAGAGAAAGCTTTGAACCGGCTAAGTCAGAATGAGCAGAAACCTGGAACCCACAACTCCAGTTCTGTTCCACCTAGAGGGCTCAGATTCGGTCACCATGTAGTCCTAGTTGCGGCAGGATTGCATGGCAAATTGCGACCCTCTCGTGGCAACAGAACGGAGTCAGGGTAATGTTAAAGTTCAGGTTTCTGCCATTGACTTGAATGGCAGAAAAAAAGCCACTTTGGTAATGTGCTTTAAACTGTCTTTTGGTATCTCCGGTTCTGGGGGTCGTGCAAAGCTGATATTTTGCCACTATGGCAAGGGTCCTTCCGCATGAGGACCAGGCAAATTTCAACCCGCTCAGACCCACAGAACAGATTATTTTAAATTATATTTATATATTTATATATTTTTATTTTAAAGATAGAAAGATAAATGGAGTGATAGAAAGATGGATGGAGTTCCCACGCTCTGATTGGCTACCGTACCACGTGACAGGTTTTCATTGACGTCATATCCTTTCTCCCCCAAGCCCCTGACACATGGTATACCAGAGCCAATCAGAGTAGGGATAAAGTTCCCACGCTCTGATTGGCTCTAGTACCATGTTGTGCACAGCCATGTGTCTTTTAATGACGTCACCTTAAAGGCATTTGAAGCAAAGCCATTCTGATTGGCTGTGCTTTCATTGCCTTTAAGATGACGTCATCATTTTAATTTTTGTCGGCCAAAACACATGGTTTTCACGGCCCAATCAGGACCGTGGGAACCATGACGCAAAATGTGACGTCATAGGCCTTTAAAAGCCTATGTCGTCTCATTTTGAAGCCAGACGCCGCGGAGGAAGGACCTCCGGGGAAGAAGGAAGACCAGGACGTGGCCGAAGATGGAAAGAAGACCCCCGCCCCGCCCCGCTGGAAGGAGATAGAAGATAGAAGAATATAGATGAAGATGGATTACAAATAGAAGACCCGTGGATTGTTTTGGATTTTTAGTTTAAAGTTTATTTTTTTTCTGCTTTATTATTTTATGGGTTCCTGTTCGTGGATTGGTTCGTGAGTAAGCTGCGCAACGGGAATCGGTGGGGGCAAGTAATGGTAAGTTAACTAAAGAAATGTATTTTATTTAACTTGTTAATTTTTTCAAAAGGTTTTTTAACATGTGTATTTTTTTTTTTTGTGGTATATCATTTCTTGCCACTGTATGTATGTATGTATATATGTCTAGAGAGATATACAGTATACATTCAGGGTAAGAAATGATGATGTTTTAAAAGCTGGATTAGATGTGTTTTAAATTATTTTGTGTATGCTGCAATGCTTTATTGTGAGTTTAAATTATTTTAAAATTAGATAGATGTATTCCTTGGTATTGTATTGTGTGTTTGAGGAAGGTCAGGGATAGGCTTGGTTGTAAAGGTTGTATTTTTGTCGGTACTTATATTTTTTCAAAGGCTTAATTGTTCTGCTCTAGGCGTGAATTTGTTAATGGTTTCATTGTTCGGGATGTAGTGTGAATTGTTTAGGGATGTAAATAATGATTGCTAATTGATTTTTATTTACTTGGTTGATTAATTTGCAGAATGTATATGGTGCATAGATATTTAGGCATCATTTATATTGGAATTTAAGTTGTTTAAATGGCTTTTCAGAGGTTTAGTGATGATTTAGATTGAGAGATCAGTTATGAATATTAAAGGAAATTGATTTTAATTTAGTGTGTATGTATGGAGAAGTGTTTGGTTGTAGGACAGTATGGTTTTGATAACCCTTCTACATTTATTTGTACTGTATATTGGTTTATCATGGGTGTGTATATAACGTGTGTATATATATATACTGTATATCTCTCTCTCTCTCTCTCTCTTTCTCTCTGTCTCTCTGTATTTATATACAGTATATATATATATATATATATAGTTGCATGATGAAGCCACATTACAAATTCATGGGTGAAGGGTGGGTATCGGGCCAATGTGGCTTAACCCCTTAATTACCTTTGCGGTTATTATCCGATAAGGTGTTTAAGGGGTTAATTGATATCTGAATGTACTTACAATGTATTGGCTTGGTATTGGCTATGTATTGTGTGGGCAAGAGAAGGAAGGTGCTGGCGACGGACACTTCGTATTGATGAGGTCAGTAGTACTTTATTTATTTGAATATGCTAGTTAATGTTTTTAATAATGGGCAAATAATCTATTATACATATCTGGATAATAGTTATTTTGCACATTATTGTACTGTAGGTGTTGGGGGGGAGGGTGTATGTATTGAATGTATAGGCCAGGTTTATTTTGGTTTATTTTTTTTACATTCAGTGTTGGTTCCGTGGTTCTGCGTGGGACCTCTGGAGACCACCTGCGGGAATCCTCGGGTATCCCACGGGTAGCAGGCTGGTGGTTCCATGGGTGACACATGCGGGCATGACGATGTGTGGTCCCACTTCTGTGGGGGCACCTCCGACCCGTAGTCTGCGGGCATGACGATGTGTGGTCCCACTTCTGTGGGGGCACCTCCGACACGTAGGTGCGGGGATGATGATGTGTCGTCCCACTTCTGTGGGGGCACCACGGACCCGTAGTGAGCACCCGTGAGTTCCCCAGACCCCCGAGGGAACCACCCGAAGCCCCGCAGACACCTGTGGGTTTGACCCGGGGCTCCCAGACATCCGCGGGCCTACCGTGGGGACCCAACTGTGGCCCACGGTGACCCAAGGAGACCACCTGGGGGCCATGGTGCTGGCGGGATCCACCAGCAGGCCTCCAGAACCTGTGTAAAAAGGGCTGCTGGTAAACTGTAGGTCTGTCCAGGTGCCCCGCCAGCCCACCGGGGACTAGCGTGGGGCTGCGTTATGAACCCTGTATGTAAAAGGATAAATCTTGTATTTATGGGGGGGGCACAGGGGGTGGGTAATGTATTTAATAAATATAATGATGTTTATTGTGGGGCTGTGTATTGTTTTTATTGCGGGGACTGGGGGTGGGGGGTGGGGGGGGTTCCCCAACAGTATGTGGGTAGGCCTCCCTTGTGGGTAGTTAGTGGGTGAGGGTTGAGGGTGGTTAGGCCTCACGGGGTGGGGGGTTAGAGTGGGAGGGTATGTAGGCGTCCCGAGTGGTGGGTGAGGGTGGGTTAACCCCTTCATGACTGTAGCGGTTAATAACCGCTATGGTGATTAAGGGGTTAGGGGACATTACTTTGAAAGTGTTAATTTTTTTCTCTGTTTTACAGCAGCAGCAGCGGAGGTTGCCATGGGTAGTGGGTAGTGTATTGAATGTATTTATTGGTTATCATGCCTTAACCCCTTCATTACCTTAGCGGCTATACGCTATGGTAATGAGAGAGAGAGAGAGAGAGAGAGAGAGAGAGAGAGAGAGAGAGAGAGATACACACACACATTAATAATACATGTCATTTAATCAAAACATTTCAAAATTTACAACTCAGACACATACTTTCAAAGATAGTACTTTTAGCAATGATAAGGACACTCATACCTAATGTGTGGATGTTGTCTTTTATGGCTACTATTAATTAATGTGCATATTAATTTACAAAGGCAAATAATATTATGATAATAATTTCATCTAACGTGAACTGTATCAACTTTAGTACACTATGTACTAGAATATTTAGTTACTAATTATGTATGTAACATAATAAATTAACAATCATGTAGCCAACATGAATTGGACATGTAGGGCATTAAAGTAGACTATGTGCCTATGAGTGTTGCCTTACATTTGTATGGACATTTATATATTATACACTTTACACAAGTAGAACATGTCATGAAATACATGTGTAATAATGCTACTACATGTATTAGCTAAATACATATTCACAACACACTTACAACAAACAGAAAGACAACATGAAAGCATTTTGGTGAAGAACAACACAAAACAATATTTATTATAAAAAAACTTTATCTTTTTTCTTTTTAATTTGCGAACGAGTAACTGGCCTGTTTGATGGCTCACTTTCATTTGTTTGTGGCTTAACACCTCTTTTCCTTGTTGTGGTTTTTGGTGTAATGACTGCTGCACTTTGTGTCTGAACAATTGCTGCACCACTCTGGCCATGGGTAGACACTGGAAGAATTTGAGGCTGGTTATAGACAGTTGCACATTGGCCCTGGTTGGACACTGGAAGAATTTGAGGCTGGTTATAGACAGGTGCACTTTGGGCCTGGTTAGACAATGGAAGAATTTGAGGCTGGTTATAGATAGGTGCACTTTGGGTCTGGGTAAAGACAGATGCACTTTGGGCCTGGGTAAAGACAGGTGCACTTTGGGCCTGGGTATAGACAAGTCCACTTTGTGCCTTGGTAGACACTGTAAGATTTTCATGCTGGTTATAGACAGGTGCACTTTGTGCCTTGGTAAAAACAGGTCCAGTTTGTGCCTGGGTATAAACAAGTCCACTTTGTGCCTGGGTAGACACTGTAAGATTTTCAGGCTGGTTAGAGACAGGTGCACTTTGGGCCTTGTAAAGACAGGTGCAGTTTGTGCTTGGGTATAGACAAGTCCACTTTGTGCCTGGGTAGACACTGTAAGATTTTCAGGCTGGTTAGAGACAGGTGCACTTTGGGCCTGGGTAGACACTGGAAGAATTTGAGGCTGGTTATAGACAAGTGCAGTTTGTGCCTGGGTAGACACTGGAAGAATTTGAGGCTGGTTATAGACAGGTGCACTTTGGGCCTGGGTAGACACTGGAAGAATTTGAGGCTGGTTATAGACAGGTGCAGTTTGGGTCTGGTTAGACACTGGAAGAATTTGAGGGTGGTTATAGACAGGTGCAGTTTGGGCCTGGGTAAAGACAGGTGCAATTTGGGCCTGGGTAAAGACAGGTACAGTTTGGGCCTGGTTATAGACAGGTGCAATTTGGGCCTGGTTAGACACTGTAAGAATTTGAGGGTGGTTATAGACAGGTGCACTTTGGGCCTGGTTAGACACTGGAAAAATTTGAGGCTGGTTATAGATAGGTGCAGTTTGGGCCTGGGTAAAGACAGTTGCACTTTGGGCCTGGGTAAAGACAGGTGCAGTTTGGGCCTGGTTATAGACAGGTGCACTTTTGGCCTGGGTAAAGACAGGTGCACTTTGGGCCTGGTTAAAGACAGGTGCAGTTTGGGCCTAGGTAAAGACAGGTGCACTTTGGGCCTGGGTAAAGACAGGTGCACTTTGGGCCTGGGTAAAGACGGACTCTTCGTATTGATGAGGTCAGTAGTACTTTATTTATTTGAATATGCTAGTTAATGTTTTTAATAATGGGCAAACAATCTATTATCCATATCTGGATAATAGTTATTTTGCACATTATTGTACTGTAGGTGTTGGGGGGGGGGTGCATGTATTGAATGTATAGGCCAGGTTTATTTTGGTTTATTTTTTTTACATTCAGGGTTGGTTCCGTGGTTCTGCGTGGGACCTCTGGAGACCACCTGCGGGAATCCTCAGGTATCCCAAGGGTAGCAGGCTGGTGGTTCCACGGGTGACACATGCGGGCATGACGATGTGTGGTCCCACTTCTGTGGGGGCACCTCCGACTCGTAGTCTGCGGGCATGACGATGTGTGGTCCCACTTCTGTGGGGGCACCTCCGACCCGTAGGTGTGGGGATGATGATGTGTGGTCCCACTTCTGTGGGGGCACCGCGGACCCGTAGTGAGCACCCGTGAGTACCCCGGACGCCCGAGGGAACCACCCGAGGCCCCGCAGACAGCTGTGGGTTTGACCCGGGGCTCCCAGACATCTGCGGGCCTACCGTGGGGACCCAATTGTGGCCCACGGTGACCCAAGGAGATCACCTGGGGGCCATGGTGCTGGCGGGATCCACCAGCAGGCCTCCAGAACCTGTGTAAAAAGGGCTGCTGGTAAACTGTAGGTCTATCCAGGTGCCCCGCCAGCCCACCGGGGACTAGCGTGGGGCTGCGTTATGAACCCTGTATGTAAAAGGATAAATCTTGTATTTATGGGGGGGGCACAGGGGGTGGGTAATGTATTTAATAAATATAATGATGTTTATTGTGGGGCTGTGTATTGTTTTTATTGCAGGGACTGGGGGTGGGGGGTGGGGGGGTTCCCCAACGGTATGTGGGTAGGCCTCCCTTGTGGGTAGTTAGTGGGTGAGGGGTGAGGGTGGTTAGGCCTCACGGGGTGGGGGGTTAGAGTGGGAGGGTATGTAGGCGTCCCGAGTGGTGGGTGAGGGTGGGTTAACCCCTTCATGACTGTAGCGGTTAATAACCGCTATGGTGATTAAGGGGTTAGGGGACATTACTTTGAAAGTGTTAATTTTTTTCTCTGTTTTACAGCAGCAGCAGCGGAGGTTGCATGGGTAGTGGGTAGTGTATTGAATGTATTTATTGGTTATCATGCCTTAACCCCTTCATTACCTTAGCGGCTATACGCTATGGTAAAGAAGCAGCATTTCTGTATTTTTAATAATATTGTGCAGGAGCAGGGGGTCCCCTGAGTATTAATTTCTGGCTCACGGAACCCCCTGCTCACTGTACAATATTATTAAAAATACAGAAATGCTGCTTCTTTACCATAGCACATAGCCGCTAAGGTAAAGAATAATTCTTTAATGATGTGTGTGTTTTATTCACAGTGTAGATGTGCAGAGGGTCTCCGGAGCAGAAACGTTTTGATTTCAGGTCCGGGGACCCCCTGCCCCCCGAGATACAGGCCCCTTTTGGGGGTGCCGGTATCGCTCTGCTTCGTTTAACAGGCCACGGTCACGTGATCGGGGCCTTAACGCAGAGGGATACCGGCACCTCATAAAGGGGTCTGTATCTCAGGGAGCAGGGGGTCCTCCGACCTGAAACCAACGCGGTTCAGCTCCCGAGACCCCCTGCACATCTACACTAGGAATAAAAATGTATTTCAAATGTATTTATTTGTATTTATTTATTTATTTACTTATTCAGATTTATTTAGATTTATTTATGTATTGCGGGGATGCTGTGTGTGATTTTTTTTATTGTGGGTAGCGGGGGTGGGTGTGGTTATTTACACGGGATCCCCCTCCCCACATTTACATACAGTACACTGCACTCAGAAACACAGGCCAGGGAGATTTAACACACACAATAGGCGGAGGTTTTTTTTACATAGATTGCAGGGAAGCTTAACGCACACAATAGGGGGATAGGGGGAGGGGGTTTTACATAGATTAGAGAGAAGGCAGGGAGGTTTAAAAGAGAGAATAGGGGGAGGGTTTTTACATAGATTACATTGAAGGCAGGGAAGTTTAAAAGAGAGAATAGTGGAGGGGGTTTTACATAGATTGCAGGGAAGTTTAAAAGAGAGAATAGGGGGAGGGGGTTTTACATAGATTACAGTGAAGGCAGGGAGGTTTAACACAGACATTAAAAATATGTATTGAATGAATAAATTGTTTATTATGCCTTAACCCCTTCATTACCTTAGCGGCTATACGCTATGGTAATGAAGCAGCATTTCTGTACTTTTAATAATATTGTGCAGGAGCAGGGGGCCCCCTGAGTTTAGATTTCTGGCTCAGGGAACCCCCTGCTCACTGTACAATATTATTAAAAATACAGAAATGCTGCTTCTTTACCATAGCGCATAGCCGCTAAGGTAAAGAACGAGTGTTTATTTATATATGTGTTTTATTCATACTGTACATGTGCAGAGGGTCTCCGGAGCAGAAACGTTTTGGTTTCAGGTCCGGGGACCCCCTGCTCCCCGAGATACAGGCCCCTTTTGGGGTGCCGGTATCCCTCTGCTTGGTTTAACAGGCCGCGACACCCCCGTCCCCTCCCCCCTCCCCCCTGCCCGCCCCTCCCGCTCCCTACCCCACAAAGCTCAAACACATAAAACAGAAAAAAATAATCCAAAAAAAAAATCAAAAAAAAAATAAAAGCAATATCAATGACACCGTACTCTCCGGCCCCCCTGTCTTCCCTTCTCCCCCTTCTCCTCCCCCCCCCCGCGCCCCAAAAACCACTCCCCCCCCCCCCCCCCCCCGCCAGGCTCCCCCCCCCCCCTCCGCGCTCCACACCCCCCCCTACTCCCCCCCCTCCCCCCCCCCCCCTCAGTACCCCAGTTTCCCCCTGCAACCCCCCTCACACCACCCCTCGACACCCGCCGATCCCGCCCTGCCTAGACCCCCCCCCCATCCCCGGCCCCCCCCGCCCCCTGCTCCCCCACCTCACGCCTCCCTCCCCTCAGCCTAGACGCCCCCTGTTCCAGGCACCCCGCCCACCACCCCTCTCGCCACGTCAGCACCCAGCCCCGCGGACGGTACACCCGTACCGCCCAAAGACGGGGACCCCAGCCGCCCCCCGATCCCAACCCCCCCACCTCGCCGCCCCCGGCCGCCCCTCCCCCTGCCGTACGCCCCCGGCGCCCCAGATGCACAGCCAAAAATAACAGAGCAACAAGAAACAAGACAACCAACAAACCAACAGATACACAAAAGAAAACCAAAATAAAACACCTATAAAAAAAATACAACAATAAAAACCACACCACTATACATAAAAGCACAAAGTAAACTTTACATAAATAAGGTATCACATGATTTTTGCAACTGTGAACGAAACAGTGAATCAGAAAAAGGTTCAGGTGAAACACACATTGATTGCCCCCAAAAGAATTCACTAATGCACACCACCAGGTAATAAAATTTAACTTTAATAAATTTTTACTTAACATAATATTACCTAGTTCATCGTAGAATAAATGTTCAGGGACAACAAATGAGAAGTTTATAAGGAACGAGCCTCAAGAAGGGTAGGAGCGGGGTAGGCGGGAGACTGTCAACGATTCGAGAAGACAACGAAAAGCACTGTTGTAATGTGTTAACTTATAGTAAAATAACCGCTATCAGCCATCCGTTGTTTTCAATTATAAAGCATACTATCCCAGTTGACCACTTAATGTTGGTGGGATATAGAGGACAGAGGATGCTAAGAGTCAGGGTATTAACCCCTCTGGAGCAACGGTGAGACCAAGTAGTAGGAGTATATAATGTTCAAGTGGGTGGCCAACGGATGAATATCCAGCTTCCTTGCTAAATTCCAGCACTGCGCACTACAATAGAGACTTAAGTGTGTTAGAGTGAGAGTGCTTGAATGATAAAGCTGGCACATGTAGTGATAATATTGTGCAGGAGCAGGGGGTCCCTTGAGTATTAATTTCTGGCTCAGGGAACCCCCTGCTCACTGTACAATATTATTAAAAATACAGAAATCTGCTTCTTTACCATAGCACTACAGTAGCCGCTAAGGTAAAGAACGATTTTTAATGATGTGTTGTTTTATACTGTATGTGCAGAGGGTCTCCGAGCAGAAACGTTTTGGTTTGAGGTCCGGGGACCCCTGCTCCCCGAGATCAGC
>WSYH01005860.1:8957-41621 GCA_036426205.1 Ascaphus truei
CATTGTTTTAATAAATATTTTAAAATGTTTAAAAAACTTTTAAAAAACAAACATCAATTCGCAGTGTGAAACATTATATTGTGGTGAGTATCATCAATAATCTTAAGCCTATGGACCTTTGCGGGCTCACACAGCCTATAATAGTGGTTCTATGCCAGAGAGCTGTATCACTTAAACCATTATGCTGTCAGTGAACTTTTCTCCATTCTATGTGAACGGTGGCATCATTTATTAGCGTCCGTTCGATGGCTTTAATCCATCATCATGTTTTATGGACGTGTATAATGAAGTCACATCGCAGGTGCGCATTTTATAGCCTTCTTGCCAATCTATCTGTTCTAATATATTTAGAATTTGTGTGGTGTCTCTGAGATAGGACCGCATCTCCGCAACGTATGGCTGCAGAAATAGATCTATGTACTCCGACAGTCGAGACGTGAGCGAGCCTATCCCAGAGATAATGGGTCTACCTGGTGGTGCTTTAATGTCCTTATGGATTTTGGGCAGAAATTAGAATATTGGCATAACCGGGAATTTCACATTTAGATAATCATATTCTTTTTCATTCAGGACTCCTGTTGAGCTGCCCCTGTCTAGCAGAGTTTGGAATTCTACACAGAATTCTCTGTGGGGATTAGTCTTCAGACGTGCATAGGTGATGTCANNNTCCGACAGTATCCTCTCTGCTTCACCCTTGTAGTATTCGTGTCCATAATGACTACCCCCCCCCCCCCCCCTTTATCTGCTTGTTTGAATGTAATAGCCTTTTCTTTCTCTAAGTTTTGCAATGCGATTTTTTCTTTCAAGGTTAGATTGTTCTTAGTTATCTTAGTAGCACCAGAGGTTAGTCTATCAAAGTCCTCCTGGATTTTCTGATGGAAGACTTCTAAGTTATGGCCTTCGCCCAGCTTGGATAGAATTTGGATTTATTTTTTAGGTTTGAATGCTTGAACTCATCCATCTCTATATTCGCGTTAGCATTATTGTTCACTACCTCCCTTTGTTGTGCATCTTTTGAAATAAAGAATTTTTTAAGGGTTAACTGTCTAATGTATTTGTGCGCGTCTATATACAGATTGAAACTGTTCGCCTTGGCAACTGGTGCGAAGTTCAGCCCCTTTTTTATTAGGTTACATTCATCTACATTTAATTCTTTTTTGCTCAGATTAAATATATTGTTCAAATCGCGCTCTTTTTCGTGTCCTTCTTCCTCCCCGCTTTCCTCGTGGGGCCTTTTTCTGAGTTTTGTGTTTGGGGTTTCTTTTTCTTTTGGTTTTTGACACTAGGAAGCGATTCTGAGTAACTAGGGGTGGTGCTTTGAGTGATTGGGCCTGTTCTAAAAAATGCCCTGCGGTGTGGTCGGGGTGATCTTTGCTCTCTCACATGACTCTGTTCTCTATCCTGTCTTTCTCTATATGTGGTCCTCTGTTCCCTATGGGGGGATTTGTGTTCTCTTCCTTGGCTATGTTCCCATGATGTTTACGGGGGTGACCGGTAGTGTCTCCTTTGACTCTCTTCTCTCTCATAACGTCTCTCTCTATATTCCCGATTTGACCCATGATATTTATAAGGTGATCTACGATCCCTATCCCTGCTACGTTCTCTCTCATACCTGTTATCTCTACGTTCTATAGTGGTGATCTAGCTCTGTAGTTGTATGCGGGTGGCTTGGCTCTATGATGGCTTTCTGATAATCTTTGGAATAGTACTTGTGTCTCTGCCAGTTTTCCTCCCGGTCTCTATCTTGTTTATTGCCTCTTCCCTTTTGTGACTGACTGCGTCCTCGGTACTGTGAGTTTTTATTTCTTTATTCTCTCAGGAGTTTCTAGATCACCAACTTCCCGCCCTCTTGGTGGTATGTGTCTAGCCTCTGTATTGAATGATACATTTTTAGTGTTATCAAATTTGGAATAGGTCCTATGTTTGTCTATTTTGGTTGGATAGCTCGATATGTTGGTTCTTAAAGTTTTGTTGCTACTTCTCTACTCCTATATTCAAACATTTTCCTATCCTTTGGGGTGGTAGGTGGGACTAGTGTGACCCTTTGCCATTTGGGGTTGGACCCTACTAAGTAGTCTTCCTCATCTCGTCTAAATTTCTTTTTTTAGACTCTATCAGATTTTTCTATAGCATCTATTTCATCAGCTAGTTTTTGGTCTCTATTTAGGAAGGTGGGGTTGTCTGTGGAAATTTCTAATCTCTTCTGAATTAAAGTAACTTCTCGATCAATTTCTATCAAGGTCTTTGTATGATGTTTAATGATTAGTTTCATTAGACGATGAATGAACACGCATCCATAGTTTCTTCCCATTGGACATATATTCTATGTCTGCTAATTCAAAGGAGGATTTTTTATCAAATCGTAAACCCCTAGGTATACGTTTGATGTCTAAGTATTTCTCTAAATAGACTTTATCCCAGACCTTTTTGGTCTCTTTCTTAAGTAAATTCTCAAGTTTGTCAAACTCGTTATTTATTGTTTCTACATCTCCCATCTCCGCTGACTCAATTTCTCTAATTTTGTTCTCTATGTTGTTACTTCTGAAAATTCTTTTGTAAAAACACTCTCTTTAATTTCGACTGGGTTTTCCATCTCTATGGTTTTTCTTCCATATTAGGAGCTTTTTGGGGTGCTGCCACCAGGATGGGATTAGAAAAGGCTCAGTGGTTGTTTGAACTGGGGCGCTCCCTGGAATGTGTGGCTAAAAAATGCTACAACACCTTTGATATATTAAAATATGTAGAAAAATAAAAAATTGTGTTTTGTGGTGTAAATAGTATAAAAATATATACTGGCCCTTTTGATGATTTTTGGTTGCTGCTTGACCTTGAAGAAGGGAACCCCGTGTCCTTCTTAACGTGGCAATGGGAGTGTGAAGACGGTCAGCGCAAAACTCATGGACCTCACGATGTTGATGGAACAGGATGAAGTTGAATAAAAAATGGAATAAAACACAGTATTAGTGTCACATATGGGGGGGGTGGGGGGGGGGGGGGGGGAATGGAGGAAGGGGGGGTGATGGTGGAATTCCACTAAATAAACAATAAATGAAACATAAACATATAGTTTCAGTGACTCACACGGGCTTGTGTGAGACTTCGCCCTCAACGCAGACTGTAGTGGGTAAATGCAGACTCCTATGGTGGAGTCCCAATAAACATAAAACTCACACGGCCTAATGTGAGTTCTTGCCCTCAGAGGGGTGATGTCAGCCTGTATAGGGGTGGTGTGAAGTCGTCTCAGCAAAATATCCCCCAATAGGTATAGTGTGTGAGTGTCTCCTCTCCCCGTTGGCCAAAAGACCAAGAAAATGTGTGCAAACCAGGGTTAGCATATAACAGGTCTTTATTTGGTAACAGTTTGAGACATGAGCATAAACAAGCATACACGTTGAAAAAAAGCATATAACAATATAAATATAGCAAGGTGAATAAACAAAAAAAACAAAAAGCACACTCACACTGAATTGTAACTTCTTTGCCCAGCGTCGGCCGCGTGGTTTGATCCCGCAAGATCTCCTCTGTTGTTGCTCTCACTGGCGCGTCCGGCAGTGGAACCGGAAGAGAGGATCTATACCGGATGTCCTGCGGTCGGCTGGGTCCCTCTCTCAATGAGCTCCGGCAGGGAACAACGCGTTTCGCAGTAAGCTTCGAGGTTCCTGCCGGATGCTCATTGTGTGCAGTCTATATAGGCGCCCCGATTTAATTAATTAGTAAAACACCTGGCTTTCATTAAAAGTTGTCCACTTCCAATAGACTAATGTAATGTCAATGTAAATCGAACCGATCATAGCCCTTGGATACAGGGACAATATACTTGTTATTGTAAACATTTCTCTAGTGTCAATATATAAAATCAAACATTGTTTTAATAAATATTTTAAAATGTTTAAAAACGTTTTAAAAAACAAACATCAATTCGCAGTGTGAAACATTATATTGTGTGGTGAGTATCATCAATAATCTTAAGCCTATGGACCTTTGCGGGCTCACACAGCCTATAATAGTGGTTCTATGCCAGAGAGCTGTATCACTTAAACCATTATGCTGTCAGTGAACTTTTCTCCATTTGTTGTACAATGGTGCCATCATGTGGCTGAGTTTGGAAACTACATAGACATAGCTTCTCTCATGGTGACTCATGTTAGTAACAGAATGCTATTGGGATGTGGGCAGTGTAATAACCCAAATATATTAGAGATCTAAAAAATATTACAGATTTTTAGGGAACTTGAACATTAATAGCTGTTTGGACAAAAATAGATTAAACTTCAATACAGTTTGTAAAGGTGATCTTGTACAATGGTGCCATAATTTGGCTTAGTTTGGAAATTACAAAGACATAGTTATTCCCTAATGGTGACTAATGTTAGTAACAGGATGCTGTAGGACTGTGGGCACTGTAGCCACCCAAATTTATACACATTTAGACAAATATAAAACAATTCTAAAATAACTAGAAAAACTAAAAAATATAGATTTTAGGGAACTCGAACATTAATAACTAGTTGGACAAAAATAGATATTATTTCAATACAATTTATAAAAATGATATTGTTCATTAGTTGCCACGGTGGTATGCGTCAATTTGGTCTTCAAGGACTGGTTCGTGGTGGATTCATATTTAAGACGTGAACTCCTATTCAAAATTGTAGGGGAAAAAAATGGGATTTGGGGATTGAAAACGGATCAGTGTGTGTTTAAAGGAAAGCTGCAATGTCTATCTCTACATTGAGGCCTATGGGGGCCAAGCTTTTCAATTTATAAATCCAAAAAGTTTCTTTCTTGATAAAGTTGTCAGTCTGTCTCCACCCCTCCAATGTGGTGGGGACTACCTCAATGCCCCTAAATTCAAGGCCAGATGGATCTCCTTGGTGGTGTAGTGCAAAATGTTTTGATACACTATGTGTCATAAGTTTCCGCCTAATGTTCCCTAGGTGCTCCAGAATGCGTACCCGTAATGGTCGGCTGGTACGCCCTACATACTGGAGTCCACAGGGGCAATTTAGTAGATAGACTACGAATTCAGATTTACAGTGTGATGAAATTTGAAATTTTGAACTGTTCTCCTGTTGCTTTAGAGCTAAACTGAATTTTCTCTTTGTTCCCTGTTTGCAGGCTTTACAGGTGTTACATCTGTGGAAACCTTTTACTTTCTGTAACCAATTTAAGTCCTGGCCTGTTGCCTACTTTCTGGCCGGAAGAGGCTTGGTGCTAACCTCCTTTTAATATTATCCGCCCTCTTATAGATAACCTTGGGTTTCTCTGGGAGGTATTCTTTCAAGGTGGGGTCTCCCTGTAGCAGATGCCAGTGTTTATTCAGGATCTTTTGTATGCTCCCTGCATCTTGGCTATATTGTGTTAGGAAAGCAATATTAAACTCCTCTCTAGGTTTTGGTGGATTGGTTTTTAAAATGTCGCTGCGTTTAAGCTTCCCTACTTCTATTATTGCTGTATCCATTTTTTCATTATCATAATTCTTTGCAATGAATCGGTTCTTCAGAATATTGGATTGTTCCCTATAAAATGATCATCGCTAAGTTTCTCCTGATTCTGCGAAACTGTCCTGGGGGTATGTTTTTCAGCCATTTCTTATGGTGGCAGCTAGTGTTAAGCAGGTAATTATTGCAGTCAACTGTTTTGAAGAAAGTTTTAGTCTTCAGTCTATTATCTTCTATGTAAATTGTTAGATCTAAAAAGTCTACCGAATTATTCCCTATGCATGTTGTGTGAAAGCTAGGTTCCTCTCATTATTGTTAATGTAATTCAGAAAGTGATATTAAGGTTTCATTGTTGCCTCTCCAGATAAAAAACACATCATCGATGTATCTCCGCCATAGCACAAGATCCGCACTGAATTCATGTTCCGACCAGATGGTATCGGTCTCCCAACTGTCCATGAACAAGTTGGCATAACTCGGTGCGAATTTTGTACCCATGGCTGTTCCGCACTTTTGTAAAAAATATGTTCCATCAAAATTAAAAAGGTTGTGTTTAAGAATAAAATTAATACTTTCTAAAATAAAGCGTTTGTTCTATGTGAACGGTGGCATCATTTATTAGCGTCCGTTCGATGGCTTTAATTCCATCATCATGTTTTATGGACGTGTATAATGAAGTCACATCGCAGGTGCACATTTTATAGCCTTCTTGCCAATCTATCTGTTCTAATATATTTAGAATTTGCGTGGTGTCTCTGAGATAGGACCGCATCTCCGCAACGTATGGCTGCAGAAATAGATCTATGTACTCCGACAGTCGAGACGTGAGCGAGCCTATCCCAGAGATAATGGGTCTACCTGGTGGTGCTTTAATGTCCTTATGGATTTTGGGCAGAAATTAGAATATTGGCATAACCGGGAATTTCACATTTAGATAATCATATTCTTTTTCATTCAGGACTCCTGTTGAGCTGCCCCTGTCTAGCAGAGTTTGGAATTCTACACAGAATTCTCTGTGGGGATTAGTCTTCAGACGTGCATAGGTGATGTCATCCGACAGTATCCTCTCTGCTTCACCCTTGTAGTATTCCGTGTCCATAATGACTACCCCCCCCCCCCTTTATCTGCTTGTTTGAATGTAATAGCCTTTTCTTCTCTAAGTTTTGCAATGCGATTTTTTCTTTCAAGGTTAGATTGTTCTTAGTTATCTTAGTAGCACCAGAGGTTAGTCTATCAAAGTCCTCCTGGATTTTCTGATGGAAGACTTCTAAGTTATGGCCTTTCGCCCAGCTTGGATAGAATTTGGATTTATTTTTAGGTTTGAATGCTTGAACTCATCCATCTATATTCGCGTTAGCATTATTGTTCACTACCTCCCTTGTTTGTGCATCTTTTGAAATAAAGAATTTTTAAGGGTTAACTGTCTAATGTATTTGTGCGCGTCTATATACAGATTGAAACTGTTCGCCTTGGCAACTGGTGCGAAGTTCAGCCCCTTTTTATTAGGTTACATTCATCTACATTTAATTCTTTTTTGCTCAGATTAAATATATTGTTCAAATCGCTGCTCTTTTTCTGTGTCCTTCTTCCTCCCCGCTTTCCTCGTGGGGCCTTTTTCTGAGTTTTGTGTTGGGGTTTCTTTTTCTTTCTGGTTTTCTGACACTAGGAAGCGATTCTGAGTAACTAGGGGTGGTGCTTTGAGTGATTGGGCCTGTTCTAAAAAATGCCCTGCGTGTGGTCGGGGTGATCTTTGCTCTCTCACATGACTCTGTTCTCTATCCTGTCTTTCTCTATATGTGGTCCTCTGTTCCCTATGGGGGGATTTGTGTTCTCTTCCTTGGCTATGTTCCCTATGATGTTTACGGGGGGCCGGAGTGGTAGTGTCTCCTTTGACTCTCTCTCTCTCATAACGTCTCTCTCTATATTCCGATTTGACCCATGATATTTATAAGGTGATCTACGATCCCTATCCCTGCTACGTTCTCTCTCATACCTGTTATCTCTACGTTCTAGTGGTGATCTAGCTCTGTAGTTGTATGCGGGTGGCTTGGCTCTATGATGGTTTCCTGATAATCTTTGGAATAGTACTTGTGTCTCTGCCAGTTTTCCTCCGGTCTCTATCTTGTTTATTTGCCTCTTCCCTTTTGTGACTGACTGCGTCCTCGGTACTGTGAGTTTTTATTTCTTTATTCTCTCCAGGAGTTTCTAGATCACCAACTTCCCGCCCTCTTGGTGGTATGTGTCTAGCCTCTGTATTGAATGATACATTTTTAGTGTTATCAAATTTGGAATAGGTCCTATGTTTGTCTATTTTGGTTGGATAGCTCGATATTGTGGTTCTTAAAGTTTTGTTGCTATCTTCTCTACTCCTATATTCAAACATTTTCCTATCCTTTGGGGTGGTAGGTGGGGACTAGTGTGACCCTTTGCCATTTGGGGTTGGACCCTACTAAGTAGTCTTCCTCATCTCGTCTAAATTTCTTTTTTTAGACTCTATCAGATTTCTTTCTATAGCTCTATTTCATCAGCTAGTTTTTGGTCTCTATTTAGGAAGGTGGGGTTGTCTGTGGAAATTTCTAATCTCTTCTGAATTAAAGTAACTTCTCGATCAATTTCTATCAAGGTCTTTGTATGATGTTTAATGATTAGTTTCATTAGACTGAATGAACACGCATCCATAGTTTCTCCATTGGACATTATATCTATGTCTGCTAATTCAAAGGAGGATTTTTTATCAAATCGTAAACCCCTAGGTATACGTTTGATGTCTAAGTATTTCTCTAAATAGACTTTATCCCAGACCTTTTTGGTCTCTTTCTTAAGTAAATTCTCAAGTTTGTCAAACTCGTTATTTATGTTTCTACATCTCCCATCTCCGCTGACTCAATTTCTCTCATTTGTTCTATATGTTGTTACTTCTGAAAATTCTTTTTGTTAAAAACACTCTCTTTAATTTCGACTGGGTTTTCCATCTCTATGGTTTCTTCTTCCATATTAGGAGCTTTTTGGGGTGCTGCCACCAGGATGGGATTAGAAAAGGCTCAGTGGTTGTTTGAACTGGGGCGCTCCCTGGAATGTGTGGCTAAAAAATGCTACAACACCTTTGATATATTAAAATATGTAGAAAAAAAAAAATTGTGTTTTGTGGTGTAAAAGAGTATAAAAATATTACTGGCCCTTTTGATGATTTTTGGTTGCTGCTTGACCTTGAAGAAGGGAACCCGTGTCCTTCTTAACGTGGCAATGGGAGTGTGAAGACGGTCAGCGCAAAACTCATGGACCTCACGATGTTGATGGAACAGGATGAAGGTGAATAAAAATGGAATAAAACACAGTATTAGTGTCACATATGTGGGGGATGGGGGGAGAATGGAGGAAGGGGTGATGGTGGAATTCCACTAAATAAACATAAATGAAAACAAAACATATAGTTTCAGTGACTCACACGGGCTGTGTGGACTTCGCCTCAACGAGACTGTATGGGGAAATGCAGACTCCTATGGTGGGAGTCCCAATAAACATAAAACTCACACGGCCTAATGTGAGTTCTTGCCCTCAGAGGGTGATGTCAGCCTGTATAGGTGGTGTGAAGTCGTCTCAGCAAATATCCCCCAATAGGTTAAGTGTGTGAGTGTCTCCTCCCGTTGCCAAAAGACAAGAAAATGTGTGAAACCGGTTAGCAATATAACAGGTCTTTATTTGGTAACAGTTTGAGACATGAGCATAAACAAGCATACACGTTGAAAAAGCATATAAAAAATATAAATACACAGGCGACACACTTTATTCGAGCTCGGCTAGTCCACGAATTCGGGTATACCCAGGTGTATTGAGGTTTGTGACTGTTTTCTGCCGAGTGCATTGAGTATTTTCAGGCAGGTGATTGAGCATTTTATTCCGTGGCTGCAATACTGACAGTATATATATATAATACGAATACAATTCATAAAGTTATGCCATCTGTAGACGCGAAGCATTGCAGCCTATTAAATCCTAATCATTATCATTTAACAGATCAGCCGCCGTCGCAGGATGAACCCAGGCTGGGAAGGCAAATTGCAAGGGGGTCTTGTCAGAGGTGAGGAGCGGCGCATTCCAGGTATCTGCCAGGTACATACCGGGTATTTGATCGAATAAAGTGTGTCGGTGCAGTTATTATAGCAAGGTGAATAAACAAAAAAACAAAAAGCACACTCACACTGAATTGTAACTTCTTTTGCCCAGCGTCGGCCGCGTGGTTTGATCCCGCAAGATCTCCTCCTCTGTTGTTGCTCTCACTGGCGCGTCCGGCAGTGGAACCGGAAGAGAGGATCTATACCGGATGTCCTGCGGTCGGCTGGGTCCCTCTCTCAATGAGCTCCGGCAGGGAACAACGCGTTTCGCAGTAAGCTTCGTCAGGTTCCTGCCGGATGCTCATTGTGTGCAGTCTATATAGGCGCCCCGATTTAATTAATTAGTAAAACACCTGGCTTTCATTAAAAGTTGTCCACTTCCAATAGACTAATGTAATGTCAATGTAAATCGAACCGATCATAGCCCTTGGATACAGGGACAATATACTTGTTATTGTAACATTTCTCTAGTGTCAAATATTAAAATCAAACATTGTTTTAATAATATTTTAAAATGTTTTTAAAAAACGTTTTAAAAAACAAACATCAATTCGCAGTGTGAAACATTATATTGTGGTGAGTATCATCAATAATCTTAAGCCTATGGACCTTTGCGGGCTCACACAGCCTATAATAGTGGTTCTATGCCAGAGAGCTGTATCACTTAAACCATTATGCTGTCAGTGAACTTTTCTCCATTTGTTGTACAATGGTGCCATCATGTGGCTGAGTTTGGAAAACTACATAGACATAGTTCTTCTCTCATGGTGACTCATGTTAGTAACAGAATGCTATTGGGATGTGGGCAGTGTGTAATAACCCAAATATATTAGAGATCTAATCTAAAAAATATTACAGATTTTTAGGGAACTTGAACATTAATAGCTGTTTGGACGAAAAATAGATTAAACTTCAATACAGTTTGTAAAGGTGATCTTGTACAATGGTGCCATAATTTGGCTTAGTTTGGAAATTACAAAGACATAGTTATTCCCTAATGGTGACTAATGTTAGTAACAGGATGCTGTAGGACTGTGGGCACTGTAGCCCCCAAATTTATACACATTTAGACAAATATAAAACAATTCTAAAATAACTAGAAAAACTAAAAAATATAGATTTTAGGGAACTCGAACATTAATAACTAGTTGGACAAAAATAGATATTATTTCAATACAATTATAAAAATGATATTGTTCATTAGTTGCCACGGTGGTATGCGTCAATTGGTCTTCAAGGACTGGTTCGTGGTGGATTCATATTTAAAACGTGAACTCCTATTCAAAATTGTAGGGGAAAAA
Source organism: Ascaphus truei (assembly GCA_036426205.1). Classification (NCBI taxonomy): domain Eukaryota; kingdom Metazoa; phylum Chordata; class Amphibia; order Anura; family Ascaphidae; genus Ascaphus; species Ascaphus truei. Next base: position 19,812 of record WSYH01005860.1, read on the forward strand.
AATGGGATTTGGGGATTGAAAAGGATCAGGTGTGTGTTTAAAGGAAAGCTGCAATGTCTATCTCTACATTGAGGCCTATGGGGGCCAAGCTTTTCAATTTATAAATCCAAAAAGTTTCTTTTCTTGATAAAGTTGTCAGTCTGTCTCCACCCCTCCAATGTGGGGACATCCTAATGCCCCTAAATTCAAGGCCAGATGGATTCCTTGTGTGGTGTAGTGCAAAATGTTTTGATAATTGTGTCATAAGTTTCCGCCTATGTTCCCTAGGTGCTCCAGAATGGTACCCGTAATGGTCGGCTGGTACGCCCTACATACTGGAGTCCACAGGGCAATTTAGTAGATAGACTACGAATTCAGATTTACAGTGATGAAATTTGAAATTTTGAATGTTCTCCTGTTGCTTTAGAGCTAAACTGAATTTTCTTTTGTTCCCTGTTTGCAGGCTTTACAGGTGTTACATCTGTGGAAACCTTTTCTTTCTGTAACCAATTTAAGTCCTGGGCTGTTGTCCTACTTTCTGGCGGAAGAGGCTTGGTGCTACACCTCTTTTAATATTATCCGCCTCTTATAGATAACCTTGGGTTTCTCTGGGAGGTATTCTTTCAAGGTGGGGTCTCTGTAGCAGATGCCAGTGTTTATTCAGGATCTTTTGTTCTATGCTCCCTGCCATCTGGCTATAGTGTTGGAGAGAAAGCAATATTATTAAACTCCTCTCTAGGTTTTGGTGGATTGGTTTTTAAAATATCGCTGCGTTTAAGCTTCCCTACATCTATTATTGCTGTATCCATTTTTTCATTATCATAATTCTTTGCAATGAATCGGTTCTTCAGAATATTGGATTGTTCCCTATAAACATGATCATCGCTACAGTTTCTCCTGATTCTGCGAAACTGTCCTGGGGGTATGTTTTTCAGCCATTTCTTATGGTGGCAGCTAGTGTTAAGAAGGTAATTATTGCAGTCAACTGTTTTGAAGAAAGTTTTTAGTCTTCAGTCTATTACTTCTATGTATATGTTAGATCTAAAAAGTACCGAATTATTCCCTATGCATGTTGTGAAAGAGCTAGGTTTCTCATGTATTGTTAAGTAATCAGAAAGTGATTTAAGGTTTCATTGTTGCCTCTCCAGATAAAAAACACATCATCGATGTATCTCCGCCATAGCACAAGATCCGCATGAATTCATGTTCCGACCAGATGGTATCGGTCTCCCAATGTCCATGAACAAGTTGGCATAAATCGGTGCGAATTTTGTACCCATGGCTGTTCCGACTTTTGTAAAAAAATATGTTCCATCAAAATTAAAAAGGTTGTGTTTAAGAATAAAATTAATACTTTCAAAAATAAAGGTCTTTGTTCTATGTGAACGGTGGCATCATTTATTAGCGTCCGTTCGATGGCTTATATTCCATCACATGTTTATGGACGTGTATAATGAAGTCACATCGCAGGTGCATTTTATAGCCTTCTTGCCAATCTATCTGTTCTAATATATTTAGAATTTGCGTTGGGTTCTCTGAGATAGGACCGCATCTCCGCAACGTATGGCTGCAGAAATAGATCTATGTACTCCGACAGTCGAGAACGTGAGACGCGAGCTATCCCAGAGATAATGGGTCTACTGGTGGTGCTTATGTCCTTATGGATTTTGGGCAGAAATAGAATATTGGCATAACCGGGAATTTCCACATTTAGATAATCATATTCTTTTCATTTCAGGACTCCTGTTGAGCTGCCCCTGTCTAGCAGAGTTTGGAATTCTACACAGAATTCTGTGGGGATTAGTCTTCAGACGTGCATAGGTGATGTCATCCGACAGTATCCCTCTCTGCTTCACCCTGTAGTATTCCGTGTCCATAATGACTCCCCCCCCCCCTTTATCTGCTTGTTTGAATGTAATAGCCTTTCTTTCTCTAAGTTTTGCAATGCGATTTTTTTTTCAAGGTTAGATTGTTTTAGTTATCTTAGTAGCACCAGAGGTTAGTCTATCAAAGTCCTCCTGGATTTTTGATGGAAGACTTCTAAGTTAGGCCTTTCGCACAGCTTGGGATAGAATTTGGATTTATTTTTAGGTTTGAATGCTTGAACATCCATCTACTATATCGCGTTAGCATTATTGTTCACTACCTTCCTTGTTTGTGCACATCTTTTGAAATAAAGAATTTTTTAAGGGTTAACTGTTAATGTATTTGTGCGCGTCTTTATATAAGATTGAAACTGTTCGCCTTGGCAACTGGTGCGAACGTTCAGCAGTTACCCTTTTTATTAGGTTACATTCATCTACATTTAATTCTTTTTTGCTCAGATTAAAATATATGTTCAAATCGCTGCTCTTTTCTGTGTCCTTCTTCCTCCCGCTTTCCTGTGGGGCCTTTTTCTGAGTTTGGTGTTGGGGTTTCTTTTTCTGTCTTGTTTTCTAACATAGGAAGCGATTCTGAGTTACTAGGGGTGGTGTCTTGAGTGATTGGGCCTGTTCTAAAAAATGCCCTGCGTGTGGTCGGGGTGATCTTTGCTCTCTCACATGACTCTGTTCTCTATTCCTGTCTTCTCTATATGTGGTCCCTGTTCCTATGGGGGGATTGTGTTCTTCCTTGGCTATGTTCCCTATGATGTTTACGGGGGGTGACCGGTAGTGTTCTCCCTTTGATCTCTTTCTTCCCTCTCATAAGTTCTCTCTATCTTATATTCCGATTTGACCACATGATATTTATAGGTGATCTACGATCCTATCCCTGCTACGTCTCTCTCATACCTGTTATCTTACGTTCTAGTGGTGATCTAGCTCTGTAGTTGTATGGGGTGGCTTGCTCTATGATGGCTTTCCTGATAATCTTTGGAATGTAGCTTGTTGTCTCTGCCAGTTTTCCCCGCCCCTGGTCTCTATCTTGTTTATTGCCTCTTCCCTTTTGTGACTGACTGCGTCCCTCTGGTACTGTGAGTTTTTATTTCTTATTCTCTCCAGGAGTTTCTAGACACCAACTCCCGCCATCTTGGTGGTTTATGTGTCTAGCCATCTGTATTGAATGAACATTTTTAGTGTTATCAAATTTGGAATAGGTCCTATGTTTGTCTATTTGTTGGGTTGGATAGCTCGATATGTTGGTTCTTAAAGTTTTGTTGCATCTTCTATACTCCTATAATTCAAAAATTTTCCTATCTTTGGGGTGGTTGGTGAGGACTAGTGTGACCCTTGCCATTTGGGGTTGGACCATTTACTAAGTACTGCTTGACCTGCGGCACATAGATCATTTTCTCGTAGCATCTTGCCCGTTCTGTGCCGCCAGCATAGCTGGATTTCCCGTTCCTGAGTTGATCCGGCATCCGGCACGCCCGAAGCAGCGAAGAGAGCCCTCCGACGGGGCGCTCTCATACAGCTGCCGGGTCACGCCGGGCCCGGAACTCCCATCCGCGGGGGGCTTTTTGTTTCTTCTTAGCCGTTCGGGATTCCAAAGGGCCCCTGGGTAGCCCCTGGCCTTCTCCTGCGCGTGACAGGGGGAGCCCCCCCCCCACGCTCCCGAAGACGCGTGATCCGCGCGTCTATGACGCGCGGCACGCCGAGGGGCGGCCACTAGCAAGCCGGGAAATCTCCCGGCTTGCGGATCTGGCCGCAGTGTAATAAACTGTGTCGCCAGTGTAAGTAGTCTTCCTCATCTCGTCTAAATTTCTTATTTTTAGACTCTATCAGATTTCTTTCTATAGCATCTATTTCATCAGCTAGTTTTTGGTCTATTTAGGAAGGTGGGGTTTGTCTGTGGAAATTTCTAATCTCTTCTGAATTTAAAGTAACTTCTCGATCAATTTCTATCTCAAGGCTCTTGTTGATGTTTAATGATTAGTTATTAGACTGAATGAACACGCACACCATCCATAGTTTTCCTTCCATTGGACATTATATTCTAGTATGCTAATTCAAAGGAGGATTTTTTATCAAATCGTAAACCCCTAGGTATACGTTTGATGTCTAAAGTTATTTTCTACAATAGACTTATCCCAGACTTTTGGTCTCTTCTTAAGTAAATTCTCCAAGTTGTCAAACTCGTTACTTATTTGTTCTACATTATCCCACTCTCCGCCGATCCAATTTATCCTAATTTTGTCTTCTATATGTGTTACTTCTGAAAATTTTTTTGATAAAAACACTCTCTTTAATTGTTCGACTGGGTTTTCCTCTCTATGGTTTATTCTTCCATATTAGGAGACTTTTGGGTGTGCTGCCCACCAGGATGGGATTAGAAAAGGCTCAGTGGTTTCTTGTTTGAACTGGGGCGCTCCCTGGAATGTGTGCCTAAAAAATGCTCACAACACCTTGATATATTACAAATATGTAGAAAAAATAAAAAATGTGTTTTGTGGTTGTAAAGAGTATAAAATATATACTGGCCCTTTTGATGATTTTTGGTTGCTGCTGACATTGAAGAAGGGAAACCACCGTGTCTTCTTGATTAACGTGGCAATGGGAGTGTGAAAAGCCTCCTGGTCGAAGACCGTCAACCAAAAACTCAGGGACATCGACGATGTTGATCGGCACAGGAACAGAGCTTGAAGTTGAATAAAAATGGAATAAACACAGTTATAGTCTGTAACATATGTGGGGGATGGCGGGCGGAGGGCCGGGGGCCGAACTGGAGAGGCGTTTGGTGATGGTGGGAATTCTCACTAAATAAACAATAAATGATACCCATTAAACTCTTTATTATAGTTTCAGTGACTGTCAACAGCGGCTTGTTGCTGAGACACGTCGTCACCTCACGAACAGACTGTGTGGGCTGTAAATGCAGAATCCTATGGTGGTTCGTTCCCACAATAAACATAAACCCACACACTGGCCTAATGTGATCGTGTTCTTGCCCTAGAGGGTGATGTCAGCCTGTTATATGGTTTTGCGTTTGCGCCCTCCTGTGAAGCTCATGTCCTTCAAGCCAAAAGATCCCCAAATCAGGTCTATAGTGTGCTGCAGGAGTCTCTCTCTCCCTGTGCCCCAAAAAGACCCAACAGAAAATGTGGTGCACCAGGGTTAGCAGTCCCTAAACAGCGTTCTTTTATTCTCCTGGTTTTAACAGTTGAGCACTGATGAGCATTAATACAAGCATAACGTGGTAAAAAGAATATAAAAATCATAAATATAGCTTCCAAGCGTGAATTAAACAAAAAAACAAAAAGCATAATCAACACACTGAATTGCTAATTCTTTTTGACCTAGCGGACGGCAAGCCGTCCTGGTTTTGACTCCAGCATAGATCTACCTACTCTGTTGTTGCCTCCCTCACTGGGCGTTCCCCCTGGCAGTGGAACCGGAACGACGAGAATCTATACCGGATGTCCTGCGGTCGGCTGTTGGTTCCCTCCTCCTCACATGAGCTCCCGGCAGGGACAACCCAACATACAAAAAACCAATATTAAATTAAAGGGGGCCACTTCGTGTCGACTAGTAGCTTCGTCACCCCTTGGTTCCTGCCGGTTCCGATGCTATTGCTGTGCCCTAGTCTATTATAGTGAGCCCCGATTTAATTATCTAGGTAAATCCACAAACACATTGAGCCTTTCCATTTAAAGTCGGTCCACTTCCACAATAGACTAATGTAATGTCAATGTAAATCGATTATCCGATCATAGCCTTCTGGATACCTAGGGCAAAAATATACTTGTTATTGTAAACATTTCTCTAGTGTCAAATATATTAAAACACAAACATGTTTTAATAAATATTTTAAAAATGTTTTAAAAAAATGTTTTTTAAAAATACAACACATCAATCTTTCGCCAGCCCCTTGTGATTTGACTTGCAAACACATTTATACCTTGTCCCGGTTGAGTTATCATCAATATCCTTAAGCCTATGGACCCTTTGTCGGGGATTTCACAAGCCTTGTTATACCCCGTGGTTCTATGCCAGACGAGTCTGATCCCCAAATCCTATCATTAAAAACTAAAAAAAAAAAAAACCAAAAACAACCACCCCCCAATTCTAAAAACGTTTTCTTTTTTGTTTGGCTGTACAGTACACGTTTCTCCATTGTTTGTTTCACAATGTGACCCATCATGCGCGTATGAGGTTTGGAACCCCAACTACCAGAGACCATAGTTCTTCTCCTCTGTTGTGATCTCAGGTTAGTTTCAACAGACCCATGCTATCTGAGTTGATGTCGGGTCAGTTGTTTTTCTCCCAGTCTTGCTAATAACCCCTAAGACTATTCAGACGATCTACTTCAAAAAATTGCCTAAAACATTTTACTACAGATTTTTAGGGAACTTGACACATTAATAATAGCTGTTCTTTGGATTACAACAAATAGACTTTCAACTTACTTCCCAATACAGTTGTAAAGGTGATTTGTACAAATGGGTGCCATAATTTGGCTTATGTTTGGAAATTGCAAAGACATAGTCTATTCCCTATGCGTGACTGTAATGTTTAGTGTATACAGGTAGGCTTTCTCCTTTTTTGTAGGACTTTTTCCTTTTTTTTTTTCTCCCTTTGTTGGGCACCCGTGTAGCACCCAAATTTTATACACATTTGACCCCAAATATAAAACAATTCTACAACTTATCCTCGCAAAAACTACAAAAATATAGATTTTAGCAGGAACTCGACCACATTTAATAAAACTAGTGGACCAAAAATAGATTTATTATCCTTACCTAAGTACCCTCAATTTATAACAATGATCATTGTTTCATTCAGTTGTCCACTTGGTGGTAGACGGATAATTTTGGTCTTCGAGATCATTGGTCGTTGGTGGAATCATATTAAGACCTTGTGAACTCCTATTCAAATATTGTTGTCCGTAGGGGAAAAAAAAATGGGTATTTGGGGGGTGATTTGAAAAGGATCTATGCTTGGGTGTTTTTTTATACAGGTCAAGGGCTTTCCCTTCTTTGGCCACAAGTTGTGTCTTATTCTCTTATTCATGGAGGCCCTATAGGGGGCCCAAGCTGTTCAATTTGATAAATCAAAAAAGGTTTCGTTGATCTTGAGTACAAGTTTTGTTCATTTAGTCTGCTGCTCCACCCACATCAACTGTGGCTGGGTCATTCTACCTCAATGCCCCCCTAAATTCCCAAGGTTCCATGTTTGGATCGTCTTGGTGGTTGTAGTGCAACTAATGTTTTGATTACATATTGTGTCATAAGTTTCCGACTAATGTGCCTAGGTGCTTCAGAATGCGTACCCTGCTATTATGTTGCTGTCGGCTCGGCTACGCTTTTTTCTTTTCCTCCTCTACCCACTATGGAGTCCCAGGGGCAGGGCAATGTACGCACGACCTTAGACCCCACGAATCTCAGCATTTACAGTTCGATGAATTTGATAATCTTTGAACTGTTCTCCGTTTTTGCACTGTTGAGAGACCTAAACTGAATTTCTCTTTGTGTTCCCTGTTTGCAGGTCTTTTCTTTACCACCCGGCTGTTTTACAATCCCTTTGGAACCCTCCTTTACTTTCTGATAACCAATTTAAGTCCTGTGCCCTCGTTGTTCCCTCAATTTTGGCGGAAGAGGCTTTGGTGCCAACCTCCTTCTTACATATTATGTCCTACGTATAGACCCTAACGTGGTTTCTCTTGTGGCATCGGTCATTGCTTTAAACCCCCCCCCCGGTGGCGGTCTCCACTGTATGATAGCCATGACACAGTGTTTATTCCGGATCTTTTGGATGCTCCCGATCTTTGGCTCGTATTGTCGTGCAGGAAAGGGCAATATTTTTTTAACTCCTCTCTAGCCGTTTTCTTTTGGCCCCCTGGATTGGCTTTTTTTAAAATCTTAAAAAATAAAAAATTGTTTTTCTTTTTTCTCGTCTTGCCGTTTACTGCTTTACCCTACATCTATTATTGCGCCTACTCCATTTTTTTATCTTATAATTCTTGCAAGAATCGTGGTTCTCTCAAATATTGGATTTTTTGTTCCTATAAACATTTGATTCAGAGCTAAAGTTTCTCATGATCTCTGCGAAACTGTCCTGGGGTATGTTTTTCAGCCCCATTTTCTAGTCCTTGGTGGCAGTCTGGCGCTTAGTGGTAAGTTACAGGTTAATTATTCGCAGTCAACTGTTTTTTGCCAAGAAAGTTTCTCTAGTCTTCAGGTCTATTAGATTACTATGTAAATTGTGACGATCTAAAAAGTCTACCGAATATTCCCTATGCATGTTGTGCGAAAGCTCAGGGTCCTCTATTATCTGTTAATGTAATTCAGAACAAGTGATTAATTAGGCCGTTCATTTGTTGACGTCCACCAGTATATAAAAAACCATTTGCATCATAGTTTGTATTCCGCCACTAGCCACATAGATCCAGCCATTTATGAATTCAGTTCCGACCAGATGGTATCGGTCTCCCAAACTGTCAGAACACCCAGTTGACTATAACGCTCTTGGTTCCGGAACTTATTTTTGTAAAACCCTCCTCCCACATCTGGGGGCTTTGCCCTTTGTCCCCGCTTTTTTTTTCTCAAATTTTGAAAAAAATATGTTCCATCAAAATTAAAAAGGTTCGTTGTTTTTAAGAATAAAATTAATACTTTATATTTTAATTATAATACGCGTCACTTTGTCTAGGTGAACTTTTCTTTTTCCCCCGGTTGCCCTAGTCATTCTATTAGCGTCTTCCCGTTAGATGGCCTTTCAATTCCATCATCATGTTGTTATGGATCTGTGTATAATGAAGTCACATCAGTCTAGGTTTGCGCATTTTTATAGCTTTTCTTGTCCCATTTCATCTGTTCTAATAATTTGTGTAATTTGCCGTTTTCCCCAGGTGTTCCCTGAGATAGGAATTCCCCCCCGACACCTTATCCGCCCCCCAATAGTATGGCCTTCCCCTGCAGAAATAGATCTTAGTACTCCCGACCAGTCGATGACCGTGACGCGAGCCTATCCCAGACCCGATAATGGGTCCATCTACCTCGGTGGTTTTTTGCTTTTTTTATCATGTCCTTTTATGGATTTTGGGCAGAACAATTTTAGACATTATTTGGAATAAACGGGAATTTCAATTTTTAGATATCCTATCTTTTTTATTCAGGAATTCTGCTTGCAGTTTGCCCTGTCTAGCCAAGGAGTTTGGAATTATACACAGATTCTCTGTGCGGGTGATTTTTAGTTTCAGACGTTTATGCATAGGTGTGATGCCTCATAGACAGTATCCTCTCTGACTCCCCTCCCACTTAATTCGGTAGTTATTCCGTGTCCTAATGACACCCCACCCACCCCCCTTTATCTGCTCTGTTGAATTTAATAGCACCCTTTCGTTTCTTTTTAACGTTTCTTTGCATTAATGCCGATTTTTTCCTCGTCAAGGTCTTTAGAGTGCTTCTTAGGTCATCTTAGTTAGCACCGAGGTAGTATTATCTAACCCACGTCCCTCCTGGATCCCTTTCTGATGGAACACGCATAGTTCTGTCTCATCGGACTAGTACATCCCCTGAAAACTTTACCTGTGGGGCGACCTTTGGATCTAGCCGGTTTTATTTCTGGTGGAAACAAGTATGTGGAGATCTCTCCCGAAACGTTAATGCATGATGTCCAGGATCAGGGGGTTTGCGCACAAATGGGGGGGGCAGGTGATTTTTCTGGGGGAGGTTTTTCTTTTTTTGCTTGGCCCCGTGGCTTGTTTTTTCGATCGGCAGAGGCATTAATCCCTATAATGTGCCCGTTGGGCGATTTTTCTTTTCTCGTCACCCGTGACGGGCCCCTGCAAACACTACAACTTAACGGGGATTCAAGCTGCGCCTTTCTTGCTTCCGGTTTTCAGTGACGCGTCGCCCATGCACGCCATGTGACGTTTTTGAGTCACAGACTTCAATCTGAACGCTGCGGGTCACGTGAATCACCCACGAACCAGGTGGCCCCAAAAGGGGGGGGGTGGGGGGCAAATTTTTTCTTTTTTTCAAAATTGACGCGGATACAAGGTCAGGGCGTACGCTCTTGAGAGCCGGGGGAAGGGACAGACCCCCGCGGGAGCGAGGGTTGGGGGCGCAGCTTCATAAAGTTTCGCTCCCCTTGGTTCTAGCATCATTTTTAAACAAGCTCCACCAAGGTGCCTAGTTCTGACTCTTGCCTAACGTTTTGGAGTGGCCGCATCCTTTTGCCGTCACTCTCTATGGAAGTGATTCTGTTCCCGGATGGCCCTCCTCCAGCGTTAACAACAAAGATGCTGTTGGCGGTCGGTGCTCGTGTTGTTTTTGTCCCGGCCTGGCACTGAAACCGTCCGTTTTCCGAAATCAAGGAACATAAACTCTAATATGCAAAATTTTTTACTATACCCGTGCTGAGCTGGCCCACCCCAGTACTACGAGGACTTCCCACATTGCACTGAGCCCTGCACCATGTGACATCAGTCAGTCCCGCAGCCCCCTAAAACGCAATACACAGAGCTCGCTTCGCCGCACACAGGTTCTCCGTATCTTCCTGCAACAAACTGGCCACTGAGGAAAACTAAGGCAGCCACTTCATAGGCTAAGCTGGTCCAAAACGGAAGAAAAGTCCGGAAGGCGCCGACCGTCGGTCGGGGCCCTGCCCGGGGCCGCGCGGCCCCGGGGAGGCCGTCCCCCGGGCCGCCCCGGCCCCGGCCCCCCACCTCCCCCAAAGTCTGCACAGACCGTTCTCCCACCCCAACGCGATCCTTCTGAGGTTGAAAGATTTGCTTCGCCACCCGGGACCCGGGTCTGCTCTCCGTTTTGGATTTTGTCAGTTTCTTTGCGGGGCTGCTTCAGTGCGCTTCCATGACCGTCCCCCGCAATTCAGCTGGTGGCGAAAATAGATCTATGTACTCCGACAGTCGAGACGTGAGCGAGCCTATCCAAGAGATAATGGGTCTACCTGGTGGTGCTTTAATGTCCTTATGGATTTTGGGCAGAAATTAGAATATTGGCATAACCGGGAATTTCACATTTAGATAATCATATTCTTTTTCATTCAGGACTCCTGTTGAGCTGCCCCTGTCTAGCAGAGTTTGGAATTCTACACAGAATTCTCTGTGGGGATTAGTCTTCAGACGTGCATAGGTGATGTCATCCGACAGTATCCTCTCTGCTTCACCCTTGTAGTATTCCGTGTCCATAATGACTACCCCCCCCCCCCTTTATCTGCTTGTTTGAATGTAATAGCCTTTTCTTTCTCTAATTTTGCAATGCGATTTTTTCTTCAAGGTTAGATTGTTCTTAGTTATCTTAGTAGCACCAGAGGTTAGTCTATCAAAGTCCTCCTGGATTTTCTGATGGAAGACTTCTAAGTTATGGCCTTTCGCCCAGCTTGGATAGAATTTGGATTTATTTTTTAGGTTTGAATGCTTGAACTCATCCATCTCTATATTCGCGTTAGCATTATTGTTCACTACCTCCCTGTTTGTGCATCTTTTGAAATAAAGAATTTTTTAAGGGTTAACTGTCTAATGTATTTGTGCGCGTCTATATACAGATTGAAACTGTTCGCCTTGGCAACTGGTGCGAAGTTCAGCCCCTTTTTATTAGGTTACATTCATCTACATTTAATTCTTTTTGCTCAGATTAAATATATTGTTCAAATCGCTGCTCTTTTTCTGTGTCCTTCTTCCTCCCCGCTTTCCTCGTGGGGCCTTTTTCTGAGTGTTTGTGTTTGGGGTTTCTTTTCTTTCTGGTTTCTGACACTAGGAAGCGATTCTGAGTAACTAGGGGTGGTGCTTTGAGTGATTGGGCCTGTTCTAAAAAATGCCCTGGTGTGGTCGGGGTGATCTTTGCTCTCTCACATGACTCTGTTCTCTATCCTGTCTTTCTCTATATGTGGTCCTCTGTCCCTATGGGGGGATTTGTGTTCTCTTCCTGGCTATGTTCCTATGATGTTTACGGGGTGACCGGTAGTGTCTCCTTTGACTCTCTTCTCTCTATAAAGTCTCTCTCTATATTCCCGATTTGACCCATGATATTTATAAGGTGATCTACGATCCCTATCCCTCTACGTTCTCCATACCTGTATCTCACGTTCTAGTGGTGATCTAGCTCTGTAGTTGTATGCGGGTGGCTTGGCTCTATGATGGCTTTCCTGATAATCTTTGGAATAGTACTTGTGTCTCTGCCAGTTTTCCTCCCGGTCTCTATCTTGTTTATTTGCCTCTTCCCTTTTGTGACTGACTGCGTCCTCGGTACTGTGAGTTTTTATTTCTTTATTCTCTCCAGGAGTTTCTAGATCACCAACTTCCCGCCCTCTTGGTGGTATGTGTCTAGCCTCTGTATTGAATGATACATTTTTAGTGTTATCAAATTTGGAATAGGTCCTATGTTTGTCTATTTTGGTTGGATAGCTCGATATGTTGGTTCTTAAAGTTTTGTTGCTATCTTCTCTACTCCTATATTCAAACATTTTCCTATCCTTTGGGGTGGTAGGTGGGACTAGTGTGACCCTTTGCCATTTGGGGTTGGACCCTACTAAGTAGTCTTCCTCATCTCGTCTAAATTTCTTCTTTTTAGACTCTATCAGATTTCTTTCTATAGCATCTATTTCATCAGCTAGTTTTTGGTCTCTATTTAGGAAGGTGGGGTTTTCTGTGGAAATTTCTAATCTCTTCTGAATTAAAGTAACTTCTCGATCAATTTCTATCAAGGTCTTTGTATGATGTTTAATGATTAGTTTCATTAGACTGAATGAACACGCATCCATAGTTTCTTCCCATTGGACATTATATTCTATGTCTGCTAATTCAAAGGAGGATTTTTTATCAAATCGTAAACCCCTAGGTATACGTTTGATGTCTAAGTATTTCTCTAAATAGACTTTATCCCTGACCTTTTTGGTCTCTTTCTTAAGTAAATTCTCAAGTTTGTCAAACTCGTTATTTATTGTTTCTACATCTCCCATCTCCGCTGACTCAATTTCTCTCATTTTGTTCTATATGTTGTTACTTCTGAAAATTCTTTTTGTAAAAACACTCTCTTTAATTTCGACTGGGTTTTCCATCTCTATGGTTTCTTCTTCCATATTAGGAGCTTTTTGGGGTGCTGCCACCAGGATGGGATTAGAAAAGGCTCAGTGGTTGTTTGAACTGGGGCGCTCCCTGGAATGTGTGGCTAAAAAATGCTACAACACCTTTGATATATTAAAATATGTAGAAAAATAAAAAATTGTGTTTTGTGGTGTAAAAGAGTATAAAAATATATACTGGCCCTTTTGATGATTTTTGGTTGCTGCTTGACCTTGAAGAAGGGAACCCCGTGTCCTTCTTAACGTGGCAATGGGAGTGTGAAGACGGTCAGCGCAAAACTCATGGACCTCACGATGTTGATGGAACAGGATGAAGTTGAATAAAAATGGAATAAAACACAGTATTAGTGTCACATATGTGGGGGATGGGGGGGGTGGGGGGGAATGGAGGAAGGGGTGATGGTGGAATTCCACTAAATAAACAATAAATGAAACATAAACATATAGTTTCAGTGACTCACACGGGCTTGTGTGAGACTTTGCCCTCAACGCAGACTGTAGTGGGTAAATGCAGACTCCTATGGTGGAGTCCCAATAAACATAAAACTCACACGGCCTAATGTGAGTTCTTGCCCTCAGAGGGTGAGGTCAGCCTGTATAGGTGGTGTGAAGTCGTCTCAGCAAAATATCCCCCAATAGGTATAGTGTGTGAGTGTCTCCTCTCCCCGTTGGCCAAAAGACCAAGAAAATGTGTGCAAACCAGGGTTAGCAATATAACAGGTCTTTATTTGGTAACAGTTTGAGACATGAGCATAAACAAGCATACACGTTGAAAAAGCATATAACAATATAAATATAGCAAGGTGAATAAACAAAAAAACAAAAAGCACACTCACACTGAATTGTAACTTCTTTTGCCCAGCGTCGGCCGCGTGGTTTGATCCCGCAAGATCTCCTCCTCTGTTGTTGCTCTCACTGGCGCGTCCGGCAGTGGAACCGGAAGAGAGGATCTATACCGGATGTCCTGCGGTCGGCTGGGTACCTCTCTCAATGAGCTCCGGCAGGGAACAACGCGTTTCGCAGTAAGCTTCGTCAGGTTCCTGCCGGATGCTCATTGTGTGCAGTCTATATAGGCGCCCCGATTTAATTAATTAGTAAAACACCTGGCTTTCATTAAAAGTTGTCCACTTCCAATAGACTAATGTAATGTCAATGTAAATCGAACCGATCATAGCCCTTGGATACAGGGACAATATACTTGTTATTGTAAACATTTCTCTAGTGTCAATATATTAAAATCAAACATTGTTTTAATAAATATTTTAAAATGTTTAAAAAACGTTTTAAAAAACAAACATCAATTCGCAGTGTGAAACATTATATTGTGGTGAGTATCATCAATAATCTTAAGCCTATGGACCTTTGCGGGCTCACACAGCCTATAATAGTGGTTCTATGCCAGAGAGCTGTATCACTTAAACCATTATGCTGTCAGTGAACTTTTCTCCATTTGTTGTACAATGGTGCCATCATGTGGCTGAGTTTGGAAACTACATAGACATAGTTCTTCTCTCATGGTGACTCATGTTAGTAACAGAATGCTATTGGGATGTGGGCAGTGTAATAACCCAAATATATTAGAGATCTAAAAAATATTACAGATTTTTAGGGAACTTGAACATTAATAGCTGTTTGGACAAAAATAGATTAAACTTCAATACAGTTTGTAAAGGTGATCTTGTACAATGGTGCCATAATTTGGCTTAGTTTGGAAATTACAAAGACATAGTTATTCCCTAATGGTGACTAATGTTAGTAACAGGATGCTGTAGGACTGTGGGCACTGTAGCCACCCAAATTTATACACATTTAGACAAATATAAAACAATTCTAAAATAACTAGAAAAACTAAAAAATATAGATTTTAGGGAACTCGAACATTAATAACTAGTTGGACAAAAATAGATATTATTTCAATACAATTTATAAAAATGATATTGTTCATTAGTTGCCACGGTGGTATGCGTCAATTTGGTCTTCAAGGACTGGTTCGTGGTGGATTCATATTTAAGACGTGAACTCCTATTCAAAATTGTAGGGGAAAAAATGGGATTTGGGGATTGAAAACGGATCAGTGTGTGTTTAAAGGAAAGCTGCAATGTCTATCTCTACATTGAGGCCTATGGGGGCCAAGCTTTTCAATTTATAAATCCAAAAAGTTTATTTTCTTGATAAAGTTGTCAGTCTGTCTCCACCCCTCCAATGTGGTGGGACTACCTCAATGCCCCTAAATTCAAGGCCAGATGGATCTCCTTGGTGGTGTAGTGCAAAATGTTTTGATACACTATGTGTCATAAGTTTCCGCCTAATGTTCCCTAGGTGCTCCAGAATGCGTACCCGTAATGGTCGGCTGGTACGCCCTACATACTGGAGTCCACAGGGGCAATTTAGTAGATAGACTACGAATTCAGATTTACAGTTGATGAAATTTGAAATTTTGAACTGTTCTCCTGTTGCTTTAGAGCTAAACTGAATTTTCTCTTTTGTTCCCTGTTTGCAGGCTTTACAGGTGTTACATCTGTGGAAACCTTTTACTTTCTGTAACCAATTTAAGTCCTGGCCTGTTGTCCTACTTTCTGGCCGGAAGAGGCTTGGTGCTAACCTCCTTTTAATATTATCCGCCCTCTTATAGATAACCTTGGGTTTCTCTGGGAGGTATTCTTTCAAGGTGGGGTCTCCCTGTAGCAGATGCCAGTGTTTATTCAGGATCTTTTGTATGCTCCCTGCATCTTGGCTATATTGTGTTAGGAAAGCAATATTAAACTCCTCTCTAGGTTTTGGTGGATTGGTTTTTAAAATGTCGCTGCGTTTAAGCTTCCCTACATCTATTATTGCTGTATCCATTTTTTCATTATCATAATTCTTTGCAATGAATCGGTTCTTCAGAATATTGGATTGTTCCCTATAAACATGATCATCGCTAAAGTTTCTCCTGATTCTGCGAAACTGTCCTGGGGGTATGTTTTTCAGCCATTTCTTATGGTGGCAGCTAGTGTTAAGCAGGTAATTATTGCAGTCAACTGTTTTGAAGAAAGTTTTAGTCTTCAGTCTATTATCTTCTATGTAAATTGTTAGATCTAAAAAGTCTACCGAATTATTCCCTATGCATGTTGTGAAAGCTAGGTTCCTCTCATTATTGTTAATGTAATTCAGAAAGTGATTTAAGGTTTCATTGTTGCCTCTCCAGATAAAAAACACATCATCGATGTATCTCCGCCATAGCACAAGATCCGCACTGAATTCATGTTCCGACCAGATGGTATCGGTCTCCCAACTGTCCATGAACAAGTTGGCATAACTCGGTGCGAATTTTGTACCCATGGCTGTTCCGCACTTTTGTAAAAAATATGTTCCATCAAAATTAAAAAGGTTGTGTTTAAGAATAAAATTAATACTTTCTAAAATAAAGCGTCTTTGTTCTATGTGAACGGTGGCATCATTTATTAGCGTCCGTTCGATGGCTTTAATTCCATCATCATGTTTTATGGACGTGTATAATGAAGTCACATCGCAGGTGCACATTTTATAGCCTTCTTGCCAATCTATCTGTTCTAATATATTTAGAATTTGCGTGGTGTCTCTGAGATAGGACCGCATCTCCGCAACGTATGGCTGCAGAAATAGATCTATGTACTCCGACAGTCGAGACGTGAGCGAGCCTATCCCAGAGATAATGGGTCTACCTGGTGGTGCTTTAATGTCCTTATGGATTTTGGGCAGAAATTAGAATATTGGCATAACCGGGAATTTCACATTTAGATAATCATATTCTTTTTCATTCAGGACTCCTGTTGAGCTGCCCCTGTCTAGCAGAGTTTGGAATTCTACACAGAATTCTCTGTGGGGATTAGTCTTCAGACGTGCATAGGTGATGTCATCCGACAGTATCCTCTCTGCTTCACCCTTGTAGTATTCCGTGTCCATAATGACTACCCCCCCCCCTTTATCTGCTTGTTTGAATGTAATAGCCTTTTCTTTCTCTAAGTTTTGCAATGCGATTTTTTCTTTCAAGGTTAGATTGTTCTTAGTTATCTTAGTAGCACCAGAGGTTAGTCTATCAAAGTCCTCCTGGATTTTCTGATGGAAGACTTCTAAGTTATGGCCTTTCGCCCAGCTTGGATAGAATTTGGATTTATTTTTTAGGTTTGAATGCTTGAACTCATCCATCTCTATATTCGCGTTAGCATTATTGTTCACTACCTCCCTTGTTTGTGCATCTTTTGAAATAAAGAATTTTTTAAGGGTTAACTGTCTAATGTATTTGTGCGCGTCTATATACAGATTGAAACTGTTCGCCTTGGCAACTGGTGCGAAGTTCAGCCCCTTTTTTATTAGGTTACATTCATCTACATTTAATTCTTTTTTGCTCAGATTAAATATATTGTTCAAATCGCTGCTCTTTTTCTGTGTCCTTCTTCCTCCCCGCTTTCCTCGTGGGGCCTTTTTCTGAGTTTTGTGTTTGGGGTTTCTTTTTCTTTCTGGTTTTCTGACACTAGGAAGCGATTCTGAGTAACTAGGGGTGGTGCTTTGAGTGATTGGGCCTGTTCTAAAAAATGCCCTGCGTGTGGTCGGGGTGATCTTTGCTCTCTCACATGACTCTGTTCTCTATCCTGTCTTTCTCTATATGTGGTCCTCTGTTCCCTATGGGGGGATTTGTGTTCTCTTCCTTGGCTATGTTCCCTATGATGTTTACGGGGTGACCGGTAGTGTCTCCTTTGACTCTCTTCTCTCTCATAACGTCTCTCTCTATATTCCCGATTTGACCCATGATATTTATAAGGTGATCTACGATCCCTATCCCTGCTACGTTCTCTCTCATACCTGTTATCTCTACGTTCTAGTGGTGATCTAGCTCTGTAGTTGTATGCGGGTGGCTTGGCTCTATGATGGCTTTCCTGATAATCTTTGGAATAGTACTTGTGTCTCTGCCAGTTTTCCTCCCGGTCTCTATCTTGTTTATTTGCCTCTTCCCTTTTGTGACTGACTGCGTCCTCGGTACTGTGAGTTTTTATTTCTTTATTCTCTCCAGGAGTTTCTAGATCACCAACTTCCCGCCCTCTTGGTGGTATGTGTCTAGCCTCTGTATTGAATGATACATTTTTAGTGTTATCAAATTTGGAATAGGTCCTATGTTTGTCTATTTTGGTTGGATAGCTCGATATGTTGGTTCTTAAAGTTTTGTTGCTATCTTCTCTACTCCTATATTCAAACATTTTCCTATCCTTTGGGGTGGTAGGTGGGACTAGTGTGACCCTTTGCCATTTGGGGTTGGACCCTACTAAGTAGTCTTCCTCATCTCGTCTAAATTTCTTCTTTTTAGACTCTATCAGATTTCTTTCTATAGCATCTATTTCATCAGCTAGTTTTTGGTCTCTATTTAGGAAGGTGGGGTTGTCCTGTGAATTTCTAATCTCTTCTGAATTAAAGTAACTTCGCATCAATTTCATCAAGGTCTTTGTATGATGTTTAATGATTAGTTTCATTAGACTGAATGAACACGCATCCATAGTTTCTTCCCATTGGACATTATATCTATGTCTGCTAATTCAAAGGAGGATTTTTTATCAAATCGTAAACCCTAGGTATACGTTTGATGTCTAAGTATTTCTCTAAATAGACTTTATCCCAGACCTTTTTGGTCTCTTTCTTAAGTAAATTCTCAAGTTTGTCAAACTCGTTATTTTGTTTCTACATCTCCCATCTCCGCTGACTCAATTTCTCTCATTTTGTTCTATATGTTGTTACTTCTGAAAATTCTTTTTGTAAAAACACTCTCTTTAATTTCGACTGGGTTTTCCATCTCTATGGTTTCTTCTTCCATATTAGGAGCTTTTGGGGTGCTGCCACCAGGATGGGATTAGAAAAGGCTCAGTGGTTGTTTGAACTGGGGCGCTCCCTGGAATGTGTGGCTAAAAAATGCTACAACACCTTTGATATATTAAAATATGTAGAAAAATAAAAAATTGTGTTTTGTGGTGTAAAAGAGTATAAAAATATATACTGGCCCTTTTGATGATTTTTGGTTGCTGCTTGACTTGAAGAAGGGAACCCCGTGTCCTTCTTAACGTGGCAATGGGAGTGTGAAGACGGTCAGCGCAAAACTCATGGACCTCACGATGTTGATGGAACAGGATGAAGTTGAATAAAATGGAATAAAAAACAGTATTAGTGTCACATATGTGGGGGATGGGGGGGGATGGGGGGGGTGGGGGGGAATGGAGGAAGGGTGATGGTGGAATTCCACTAAATAAACAATAAATGAAACATAAACATATAGTTTCAGTGACTCACACGGGCTTGTGTGAGACTTCGCCCTCAACGCAGACTGTAGTGGGTAAATGCAGACTCCTATGGTGGAGTCCCAATAAACATAAAACTCACACGGCCTAATGTGAGTTCTTGCCCTCAGAGGGTGTAGGTCAGCCTGTATAGGTGGTGTGAAGTCGTCTCAGCAAAATATCCCCCAATAGGTATAGTGTGTGAGTGTCTCCTCTCCCCGTTGGCCAAAAGACCAAGAAAATGTGTGCAAACCAGGGTTAGCAGTATAACAGGTCTTTATTTGGTAACAGTTTGAGACATGAGCATAAACAAGCATACACGTTGAAAAAGCATATAACAATATAAATATCAAGGTGAATACAAACAAAAAAGCACACTCACACTGAATTGTAACTTCTTTTGCCCAGCGTCGGCCGCGTGGTTTGATCCCGCAAATCTCCTCCTCCGTTGTTGCTCTCACTGGCGCTCCGGCAGTGGAACCGGAAGAGAGATCTATACCGGATGTCCTCCGGTCGGCTGGGTCCCTCTCTCAATGAGCTCCGGCAGGGAACAACGCGTTTCGCAGTAAGCTTCGTCAGGTTCCTGCCGGATGCTCATTGTGTGCAGTCTATATAGGCGCCCCGATTTAATTAATTAGTAAAACACACTGGCTTTCTATAAAGTTGTCCACTTCCATAGACTAATGTAATGTCAATGTAAATCGAACCGATCATAGCCCTTGGATACAGGGACAATATACTTTTATTGTAAACATTTCTCTAGTGTCAATATATTAAATCAAACATTGTTTTAATAAATATTTTAAAATGTTTAAAAACTTTTAAAAAAACACATCATTCGCAGTGTGAAACATTATATTGTGGTGAGTATCATCAATAATCTTAAGCCTATGGACCTTTGCGGGCTCACACAGCCTTTATAGTGGTTCTATGCCAGAGAGCTGTATCACTTAAACCATTATGCTGTCAGTGAACTTTTCTCCATTTGTTGTACAATGGTGCCATCATGTGGCTGAGTTTGGAAACTACATAGACATAGTTCTTCTCTCATGGTGACTCATGTTAGTAACAGAATGCTATTGGGATGTGGGCAGTGTAATAACCCAAATATATTAGAGATCTAAAAAATATTACAGATTTTTAGGGAACTTGAACATTAATAGCTGTTTGGACAAAAATAGATTAAACTTCAATACAGTTTGTAAAGGTGATCTTGTACAATGGTGCCATAATTTGGCTTAGTTTGGAAATTACAAAGACATAGTTATTCCCTAATGGTGACTAATGTTAGTAACAGGATGCTGTAGGACTGTGGGCACTGTAGCCACCCAAATTTACACATTTAGACAAATATAAAACAATTCTAAAAATACTAGAAAAACTAAAAAATATAGATTTTGGGAACTCGAACATTAATAACTAGTTGGACAAAAATAGATATTATTTCAATACAATTTATAAAATGATATTGTTCATTAGTTGCCACGGTGGTATGCGTCAATTTGGTCTTCAAGGACTGGTTCGTGGTGGATTCATATTTAAGACGTGAACTCCTATTCAAAATGTAGGGGAAAAAAATGGGATTTGGGGATTGAAAACGGATCAGTGTGTGTTTAAAGGAAAGCTGCAATGTCTATCTCTACATTGAGGCCTATGGGGGCCAAGCTTTTCAATTTATAAATCCAAAAAGTTTCTTTCTTGATAAAGTTGTCAGTCTGTCTCCACCCCCCAATGTGGTGGGACTACCTCAATGCCCCTAAATTCAAGGCCAGATGGATCTCCTTGGTGGTGTAGTGCAAAATGTTTTGATACACTATGTGTCATAAGTTTCCGCCTAATGTTCCCTTAGGCTCCGCCTTTTTCACTTGAGAAAGACCTACTCAGGTCGAAATGGTCGTTGTGTATGGCGCATTAAATTGAACTTTAAAATCCATGCAGCGCTGGATCCTTCCATTTATTCAAGACTGGGTGATTGTTACAGGTTTCCCTTGAACCAGCAGCACCGGTAATACTGTTATGTATATGATGTATGGTGTGCAGCATATAATTGTTTTTTGTACCCTGCATGTACCTGGCTAGTTTAAGGCAAGTGTTAGAATACTCGTTGGCTCGTCTGTACAATGTATTTTTGCTAAAGAAGAAAAGATTAGAGTGCTCCTATGCTTCCTTTCCAACACAGTCCACATTTCTAAACCACACCAATAGTATCTCATAAAGCAAGTACAGCCAAACATGAATATGATTTAATAGTTTGTGCATAATTCTGAACCTGCTATTCAGTCTCTCTCATGAAAGATGTACAAGGAAATAATGGCTGAAAATGCTCACTTTTTAAAGCTTTGCCCGATAGCATGAATGTCATAAATATTGCCGCTATTGGAAAGAGATTTTTTTTTTTGCTTATCAGCTTCAGCTATCCTACGCAATGCTTTATTTCTCTTGTTTGGAGCAGATAACATTAATCTTCCAATGACTTTGCTCATTTCTCATCACAGAAGTGTTGCTTTTGGACATTCTACCACATAACAAGAATCCAATGACACAAACAAGACAGATTTGAAAGGTAATAAAAAAAAATACAAAAGCAGCAA
>WSYH01005861.1:0-34310 GCA_036426205.1 Ascaphus truei
GGTGTGTCACACACGAGAATACAAACCTCCCTGGTGTGTCACACACGAGAATACAAACCTCCCTGGGGTGTGTCACACACGAGAATACAAACCTCCCTGGGGTGTGTCACACACGAGAATACAAACCCCCCTATGTTAGGGTCAGTTCCTGCGTTTGCGTTTTGTTTCCTCACCTGGGAATTTCGTTGTGTTGCCATGGAGACCAGGAGTGAGCCCCTGGGGGAGGAGGAAGGGGGGTTGGGGGGGTGGGGGTACATGTCGCCTAATTTAAATGTGAGTGGAGAGCACAGGCACACAAAATTGCAGATTAATCTGCCCATCGGGGCCCGTCACCCCCTCCTAATCCTTACACAGGAGACACGCATGACAGACACAGAGGGACACAGGAGGTGTGTGTATTAACCCTTGTACTGCCAGAGCCTTGGGAGTATGACATTTAGGGTATTGTGTGTGTGTGTGTATGTATATGTACATACACATACACATACACACACACACACACACACACAATATGCATTTTCAATTTGGACACATTTAATATGGCCATGTGCAGAATCTGTCCCTGGTAAATTGGAGTCAGTAAGTTCTTTTAAATCCAATGTCCCATTTTAGGGCAATTAATATATAATTTTATATTTATATACGTAGTGTCTGCCATGTATACCGCGCATTACAGTACATACAGACCGTTTAGGACACAGGAAAATAAAGGGCACGCATAAGGCAGAGCCTCCCCTATAGAGCTCACAATCTACAACCCTAAAGAATATCCATATCCTCCCTCCGGGGTCTCCAGTAAACTGGATATCCATATGTATGAGTCTGAGCCGTCTGCAGGGGGAGGACCATCGCTCTGTGCTCATCTGCATATTTACTGGTCCCCTGCTGTCCCCTGCTGTCCCCCTGCTCACAGAGCCAGCTGCCCCGCTCTATCTCCCAACAATAACACGCATGTGGGAGAGGCGTTTCCTAGCAGTTCAATGAACCTTCCCAGTGTTGGAGATGGCAGCAAGGAATTACTTTGCAATGCGTTGCATTTTCCTTCAGCACGGAAGGTGTTAATATTGTTGATATTTCTCAGCATAGGAACTATGACCGTGTCTTTTTCCAACGCACACGGAAGTGAATTTTTGGAAACCCGTAATGTTACTCTGAGACGTCCCACCCGTCAAACACACAGTGCACCTGTTATGGGTTCTTGGGCTCAGACCATCTGAAACCCAGAGGTTAAGGCAGTGTTTTTCAACAAGGAACCCCCCAAAAAGGGTTCCCTGCTATTTTTTTTTAGGTCATTTGAAAATTGTACCAAATATAGAATTTACAATGCATCTGATCTCAGACACGCTATTAGAGAGGGTTGGGGTTCCTTACAATGCATCTGATCTCAGACACGCTATTAGAGAGGGTTGGGGTTCCTTACAATGCATCTGATCTCAGACACGCTATTGGAGAGGGTTGGGGTTCCTTACATTGCATCTCATCTCAGACGCGCTATTAGAGAGGGTCGGGGTTCCTTACAATGCATCTGATTTCAGACGCGCTATTAGAGAGGGTTGGAGTTCCTTACAATGCATCTGATCTCAGACGCGCTATTAGAGAGGGTCGGGGTTCCTTACAATGCATCTGATTTCAGACGCGCTATTAGAGAGGGTTGGGGTTCCGCAGAATTTCACAATATAATTATAGGATTCCTTAACCAAAAAAAAAAAAAGAGATTTAATAAAACTGTGTTAAGGTTACAGTACTTGTCAAAGAAGCAATGGGAACACAGAGAGACGGGTGGGACAAAGTAATTGAGAAGGGAAAGGGAGACTGTAAATGCACATTATTTTGATGGGGACATCAGCATTCTTCCTACTATTAAGGTAATTGCAACCATTACATTCTAAAAAAGGTGTTTCCTACATGTGCCACAGTTAAGAAGCAAAACAGTTAAATATCTGCCTGTGTGTAGGATTCAGGAATGTGACAGTCCGTGGTGGAGACGTGGGTTGTGTTTTTCTGTGTACAGAAAAACGGGGAAAGAATTAGAAGTGTTGCAGTGTCATGGGGGGGGGGGGGGGGGGGAGGGAGAGAGGGGGGAATACAGATAGAAAACTAAATGCTGAATATTTAGCTCATGACGAATGTGGTTCTGAAAAGGGAAACCGTGTGTTAGAGTGTAAAAGTGTTATATACTGTAAGAAAACCGTGTTTTGCAATAGATAATGATGTTGAGTATGTCTTGGAGTAAATACATCTCTGCCGCTGTCATATTTAAAGATAAAACAGCGACATCTAATAGGGTCAGTGTCGGAGGGTGTTTTAAGGTTCGGGTTAGAGCGAGGGGTGGCAAATTCCGTCCTCAAGGGCCACCAACAGGTCAGGTTTTTAGGATATCCCCTTGTCAGCACTGGTGGCTCAATCAGTGGCTCAGTCTTTGACTGAGCCACTGATTGAGCCCCCTGTGCTGAAACAGGGATATCCTGAAACCCTGTCCTGTTGGTGGCCCTTGAGGACTGGAGATGCCCACCCCTGGGGTAGAAGGAGTAAGAGCGGGTTAGGTGGGTTGTGGTGCCCTGCAGGGCCCGTGTAACGTGGCTGAGATCCGTGGCACATGTAGGGAAGTGCCGAGCACATTCCATTCCATCGCTGGCCGTAACGTGGGCCGCTCAGAACATTTCCCGACCCACGGGGGAGACAGATGTAAATTGTTCAATGAAGTGAAACTCGTTCTTTGTGTAAATGCCAGAACTGCGGAGGAGAGAGGAGGGACCGGCTCAGGGAGAGACAGGGATTCAACACAGGGAGGGGGGGAAACAGCTGTGAAATCCCCTCCCACCCCCCACCAGTGAATACCCAGCCCCATACCCACTCTATTTATATAAAGCACATGTATAGCGTAGGCAGTGCCAGCCTCCTCATCACACACACACATATACTGTAACAGCATGACATGTATACACAGGTCCAGAGCAGGCAGGGGCAGTGCCCAACACACACACACACACACACACGTCTCACACACACACACACACACACCATAACTGATACTGTAACAGCATGACATGTATACACAGGGCAGAGCAGGCAGGGGCAGGCCCAACACACACACACACACACACACGGCGCCACACACACCACACACACACACACCTACACACACACACGACACGACGACACACCAACACACACACACACACACACACACACACAGCAGCCACACACACACACACACACACACGCACAACACACACACACACACAGCCTACACACACACACACACACACACACACACACACACAACACACACACACACACACACACACACACACACACACACACACACACACACACACACACACACACACACACACACACACACACACACACCACACACACACTGTAACAGACATGACATGTATACACAGGTCCAGGAGCAGGCAGGGGCAGGGCAATTCTCTCCTCTTCTCTTTCTTCTCTTCTCTCTCTCTCTTTCTCTCTCTCTCTGTCCAGAGCAGGCAGGGGCAGTGCCCATCTCACCACACACTACTACACCACGGCATATATACACAGCACAGGTACATCATGGACAGCAGTAGTGTCAGCCTCCCCTCACACATACACTGCTACACCATGACATATATACACAGTACAGGTGCAGTGCAGGCAGGGGGTAGTGCGGATCCCCCTCACGCACACACATTTCATATGGTGGAGCTGGAATTTCAGGTGCTTTCTGCAGGGAACTGTCCATCTTGATGGTAATTTGTGCAGACGGCTGCAGAGACGCTGGTGACATCCGGTCACCAGAGCAGCCAATAGGGAGAGGCCGGTGTGTGAGCTCAGAAAACCGGGGGGCTAGAGAATGTAAAAATACTTGTGAGTGACCCATGTGCTCGTGGTCATGGGAGCGCTCATGCACATTCTACGTATAGCAATGGTACATCTCTCCGTATAGCAATGGCACATCTTCCGTAAACAATGGTACATCTCTCTGTATAGGAATGGCACAATATCCGTATAGCAATGGTACATATTCTGTATATCAATGGCATAATCTCGTATAGATGGTACATCTTCTGTATAGAACAAGGGCACATCTCTCCGTATTATAGCAATGACAATCTCTCCGTATAGCATGGACATCTCCGTATAGACAATGGTACATTCTCCGTTATAGCAATGGATACATCTCTCCGTATAGCAATGGTACATCTTCATATAGAATGGTCATCTCTCCGTATAGCAATGGTACATCTCTCCGTATAGCAATGGTAACATCTCTCGTATAGCAATGGTACATCTCTCGAATAGCAATGGTACATCTCTCGTATAGCAATGGTGGTCATCTTCCGTATAGCAATGGTACATCTCTCCGTATAGCAACTTGGCACATCTCTGTATAGCAATGGCACATATCTCCGTATAGCAATGGCACATCTCTCCGTATAGCATGGTACATTTCTCCGTTATAGCAATGGACATCTCTCCGTATAGCAAGGTACATTTCTCCGTATAGCAATGGTACATCTCTCAGTATAGCAATGGTACATGTCTCCGTATAGCAATGGTAACTCTCCGTATATCAATGGTCATCTCTCGTATCTCAATGGTTCATCTCATGTGTATCGCACATGGCACATCTCTGTATAGCAATGGTACATCTCTCTTGTATAGACAATGGCACATCTCTGTATAGCAATGGTACATCTCTAGTATAGCAATGGTACATCTTCTGTATAGCAATGGCACATCTCTGTATAGCAATGGTACATCTTTTGTTGCATCTCCCTATAAGCAGCACAAACTAGAGATGCACTAATTACTTAAATTAACTCCCAGAGAGACAGTTGCAGGTCCCTATAGTATGAATGAAATGAAATGGTTGTACCGTATGTACAAGGATGTGAGTATGTCCATTACTTCCAGCTCTGACAATGAACATGCTGAAACTGTATAATGATCTGAGTATCTCTATACACTTTTCAGCCCCTGAAAATGAACATACCCCACTATAGAATGATGAGTATTTTTATACACTTCCAGATCCCTGATAATGAAATCCCTGTACAATGATACAGAGTATATTATGTTTACCGGTACTTACACTTGACGTTAGAGTGCCAGAGTGCGTGTAATTGCAGTGCGGTGCTGAACTCTGCGGCGCTGCTCTCTGCTGCACTGACTCACTTTCTCTGGCACTGCTCTTGCGGCATGTCTGTGGCAATGCTCTCTGCGCACAGAGACGCTAGGCCTGACTGCTGACGCCCTCTGCTGCACAGAGACTGCCCTCTGCTGACACATGAAAGACTGCATCTGCGGCACGATGCCCTCTGTGCACAGAGACTGCCCTCTGCTGCAAGAGACTGCCTCTGCTGCCAGCTGCCTGACTGCACAGAGAACTGCCCTCTGCTGACAGAGACTGCCTCTGCTGCACAGAGACTGCTTTATGCTGCACAGAGACTGCTTTCTGCGGCTGCCTCTTCGCGCTGCTCTTACGCGGCGCCTGCGTGCAATCCAGTGCTGATATGTGGGGATCTCAGACCTCGGGGGAGACGTGCTGTTTGAAGTATCCCTCATAGTATCTGCTACGGAGGAATGAGGTGGTTTACCAATATCTCTTGTTCTCTCCCGCAGCCTGAAGAGAGAACGACGCATGAACCTACTAAAGCGGTCGATCAGCGGCAGGTTGTTTGCTCGATGTCGCCGAGCCGCTGTGGGCAAAGGACTGAGGGCAATTCCAAAAACCCAACCTCCAACTGTTTGCTGTTTTTTTTTTTTTGGGGGGGGGGTTTGCCCACAACGTTTCTGTTTTTCTGGGCGGCGGGGTTGGGAGGTCAGGTGGTTGAGTGTGGTTTGTTTGTGTGTGGTGTGGGTGTGTGTGTTTGTCCCTGGCCAGCAGCAGAGGGGGGCCCGGGGGGTGACCCTGAATGTGGAGCCCAGACTTCCAAATCTCTGGCCATTTCCTCGGCCGAGGTTTGCAGGAGGCCCTGGACGGCCCTCTTAAAACCCATTGGGCTACAGGGCCTGCGGAACCTCTCTGACTTTGTAGAATGGGGGGCTGGTTAGAATGAGTCACGAATAAGACGTTATCTCTGTTGCAAAAGGAGGGCTGGGAAATTCGTGCTAAGAGCATAAATGTCACTGCATTTGCTTCCCTGGAAATGTATTATAAAATGCATTTCTTTGGGGCGTTCCTGAATGGGAAGAGGGGGAGAAGCGATGGGGGGGGGGGGAGAGGGGGTGGTACTATGATATTGTAATGTTAGGACTTATTGCACTCGCCGTGTGTTGTGTGTGTGGTGTGTGTGTGTGTGTGGTGTGTGGGTGTGTGTTGTGTGTGTGTGTGTGTGTGTGTGTGTGTGTGTGTGTGTGTGTAGAAAGGGTTCCAAGGGGAAATGTATAACTGTAATACCAGAGCCACTGTGTGCCTGTAATGTGCAGAGCACTGTGTGTTTGTAATGTGCAGAGCACTGTGTGTCTTAAGTGCAGAGCACTGTTGTCTGTAACGTGCAGAGCACTGTGTTTTTTGTGGTAATGTGCCAGAGACGTGTGTCTGTAATGTGAAGAGCACTGTGGTGTCTGTAATGTGCAGAGACTGCCTGTGTCTGTAATGTGCAGAGCCACTGTGTGTCTGTAATGGCAGAGTACCTGGTAAGCGGTTACCGGCTGTACAGTAGGCTGCTGGTGGGCGCTCAGGTACCTTGGACAGCTCCTGAGCCCTAACAGCAGTGTGTGCTAGTCCATACAGTACACTCACAAAGGGAGGAGGCATCTCATGCTCTCGGGCAGATGCAGACAATCAGAACCTGTATTCAGGGTGGTGGGGAGTCGCCGCCACACTGCTGCTACACAATGTATACAGCCCCTGTAATAATCTGGTGACACCCTGTATGCACAGTTCTGGTCGGGGGGGAGGTGTGAAGCAACAGTATTGGGAGCACAGGATCCATAGGTCATAGCTCTATTTCTGTGTGGTGTGTCACTGTGTCACCCTGTGCTGGGAGGGGCAGAGGTGATGGTGGCTCATAGGTACGGTGACATTGGACCCCAGTGGAGGGACAGAATGGCATCGGCAAAAACATTTGCCACTGGGTCACCCTGCTTTTGGAAGTGACAGACAGAAGGAAACCCCTGACTATAATGTCAGTCACTGTGCCACCCTGTGGTGAGAGGGATAGAATGGGTAGGCCACAGGTCCCTTCTGGGTGTGTGTGTGTGTGTGTGTGTATATATATTTATATATATATATATATGATATCTTTAGAGCGCCATCCATTTACACAGCGCCTTACATGCGGCAATACACACATGACCTAGTGATAGGAGATATGAGGAATAGGTGCTAGAGACATAAGTAACATTAGGAAAAGCAGTCCCTGTCCTGCAGAGCTTACAATCTAATATATCATTATTTGCCTGTCTACATCTGTTCGTGAGGGGGTTAATGTTCCCACGCTCCTGCCTGACCGTCACAGGCATATGGTCCCTGCGTGTGGCTTTAGCTAAGGACGTGGCCAGGAGCGGCGGCACGAGTCCGATGGAATTCCGGGGCGAGCTTTGAAACAATACCACTGAGCAGTGAGGGGCGGGGAGGGGAGGTGACGCCTGCCCCAGATGGGTTTTCAGGCAGCATCCACAGATGGATTGAGTG
The DNA here is from genome assembly GCA_036426205.1 of Ascaphus truei. Lineage (NCBI taxonomy): Eukaryota > Metazoa > Chordata > Amphibia > Anura > Ascaphidae > Ascaphus > Ascaphus truei. The sequence goes on from WSYH01005861.1 coordinate 7,637, forward strand.
AGGAGCCTGAGGCTGTGTGTAAACACATGCAAATCAGGAGGGGGAGGGAGGGGGAATAGGATATTGTAATGGAGCACTTAATGCACAATTTAACAGCATTGCGTGTTTGTGTGGTGTGTGTGCGCTGGGCTGTGTGAGTGCCTGAGTGCGTTCGGAGTGTGTGCGTGGTGGTGAGTGAGTGTGGTGCGTGGTGTGTGCGTAGTGAGTGCGTGCGTGCGTGTGCTGTGCGTGCGTGTGTAGTGCGTGCGTGTGTGAGTGACTGTGGGTGCGCTGGTGTGCTGCGTGCGGGTGTGCGTGTTTTTTGGTGTGCGTGTGTGCGTGTGTGCGCAGAAGGGGTTCAAGGTGAATTGATAACTAATATGCAGAGCACCTGTTTAGTCCGTAAATATGCAGAGCACTGTGGACCTGTAATATGCAGAGCACTGTGTACTGTAATATGCAGCAGGCACTGTGTACTGTAATATGCGAGCACTGTGTAGCATGTTAATATGCAGACATGTGTACCTGTAATATGCAGAGCGTACATGCCTGGTACCTGTAATATGCAGAGCACTGTGTACCTGTAATATGCAGAGCACTGTGTACCTGTAATATGCAGAGCACTGTGTACCTGTAATATGCAGAGCACTGTGTACCTGTAATATGCAGAGCACGTGGTGAACTGTAATATGCAGAGCACTGTGTACCTGTAATATGCAGAGCACTGTGTACCTGTAATATGCAGAGCACTGTGTACCTGTAATGTGCAGAGCACTGTGTACCTGTAATATGCAGAGCACTGTGTACCTGTAATATGCAGCACACTGTGTACCTGTAATGTGCAGAGCACTGCGTGTAATATGCAGAGCACTGTGTGTCTGTAATGTGCAACACACTGTGTCTGTAATGTGCAGAGCACTGTGTGTAATATGCAGAGCACTGTGTGTCTGTAATGTGCAGAGCACTGTGTGTCTGTAATGTGCAGAGCACTGTGTGTCTGTAATGTGCAGAGCACTGTGTAATGTGCAGAGCACTGTGTGTCTGTAATGTGCAGAGCACTGTGTCTGTAATGTGCAGAGCACTGTGTGTCTGTAATGTGCAGAGCACTGTACCTGTAATGTGCAGAGCACTGTGTGTCTAATGTGCAGAGCACTGTGTGTCTGTAATGTGCAGAGCACTGTGTGTCTGTAATGAGCAGAGCACTGTGTGTCTGTAATGTGCAGAACACTGCGTACCTGTAATGTGCAGAGCAGAGATGGGCTCCTGTGAGGGGTTTATAGACGGCTCTGCATGGTTTGAATGGTGGGGACCTCACTAGTGTGCTGTGTGTTTCATGCTGATGTGCGCTTCTCCTTCCAGCTCCCGCGGTAGAAAGGTTAAAGGACAGCCCCCCTGCCCCCTTTATCAGCAGCATGGCATCACAAGGATCTCCGTGGGCATCCGTCCTTCTCCTCTTCCAGCTGGTCAGCGCTATAGATGTTCCCCTGGACCGTGAGTTAATCAAACTGTTCGTCGTTATAGGGGGAAACACAGCATGTGACCTCTAAGACTGCACACCTCAGGGACTGTGGTAAAGGCTGAGCAGAAACCTCTATGGCTATAAAGTTAAGGGACCCTAATACCTTTTATAGCTGTACAACTCAGGATACCCATGCACCTCCTGTTACCTGTATGGCCAAACAGTTTCAGTTTAGAGCAGGGGTGGCCAACTCCAGTCCTCAAGGGCCACCAACAGGTCAGGTTTTTAGGATATCCCTGCTTCAGCACAGGTCTTTGACTGAGCCACTGATTGAGTACCTGGGATTTCCTTAAAACCTGACCTGTTGGTGGCCCTTGAGGACTGGAGGTGCCCACCCCTGGTTTAGAGCATCATGTTACTTCTATGGCTGTACAGTTTAGGGTATCCTGTTACCTCTATGGCTGTACAACTCAGTATTTATCTGGCTGTGCATCTTGTCACTCCTATGACATCACAGGTCATGATACCTCTAGGACTGGCAGGGTATCCCATCACCTCTAAGGCTAGTAGGGGCATATAGATTTGCTCTTTGTTCAGATGGTGCTGTTGGACTCCCACATTGGCAGGCAGCTGGGGCTCTCCGCCGCCTCCCGCTGCCCTCTTCGTTCTGCAGCTGTCCCCTACACGATAACCTTTGTGACCTTGTCACTTCCAGTCTCTCTCGGTCACGGGGGCCGGAGGACTTTGGACAATGACGGCTGAGCCCGTCCTGCCCCAGCAGCTGGCAGATAACGATTCATCCGCAGCTGCCCCCCTCTGGAGTGATCGAGCTGATACGTAGTAACACAACCACAATCCCAGCATGCCGTGCGCCCAACCATTAACCCTCTCACTGCCGGGCGGGACAGACACGCAGGACTCTAAGCTTTCCAAGTGTCAGGGGTAGACATTTCACACGCAGTTAAACTAAAAGAAAAATGTGCTATTTACTAAACAAAAAAATCAACATAGATTCAGTTCAGAATGAGTTTTTACCCCCTTCCCTGTCTCGGGGGCCCTCTCTGGTTGTGAAAGGGTTAAACTCCATATTTGACCACATGAAGATTTTGTGAGCCCTTATAACAGGGTGACCGGGAATGAGGTCATGGACTAGGACCTCGCTACTGGGACCTCTCACTACCGGACGCTTCGCCGTCAAAGCCCCTAACCTAACAAAACCCTAATCTTAACCCCCAATACTAATGCTAATTCCTACCCTAAAAACCTTAACCCCTTAGCCTAAGACCCCTTACCCTAAGACCCCTTACCCTAAGACCCCTTACCCTAAAACCCCTTACCCTAAGTCCCCTTACCCTAAGTCCCCTTACCCTAAGTCCCCTTACCCTAAGTCCCCTTACCCTAAGTCCCCTTACCCTAAGTCCCCTTACCCTAAGACCCCTTACCCTAAGTGCCCTTACCCTAAGACCCCTTACCATAAGACCCCTTACCCTAAAACCCCTTACCCTAAGACCCCTTACCCTAAGACCCCTTACCCCCTTACCATAATCCCCTACCCTAACCACTAAATTAACCCTTACATTAACTTACCTTATTGGAGAAGCACCAGGAAGCGCAGCGGCTGCCACGTAGTGTTCCTCTGCGGCCCTTTCCGTGAGGGCGCACCTGCTAGCCAAACGGGCATAAAACAGCACAGCATTGGCAAATGGACACATTGTATACATGTATGTTATCTGTACTATATATGTAGCTATTCTACATTACATGTGTATTAACGTGATATAGAGGGATGTGTGGGGGGTGCACACTCTGCGCGTGTTTATTTTAGGCTGGCTGGGACACTGGCAGGCAATGTGTTTGCTTCTGTCTGTCTGGTCACCCGTGCCGCAGAGTTTCAGTGTGATAGTCCGTGTGTTACTAACCTCACATCTCATCCAACTTTCTCATTCGCTTCCATGGAAACAAACAGCAAACATTCGGCGAGAGCGTAAGTGTTACTCGGTCAGAGCGTCTGTGATTGGACGTATAGATTTGGGGAGAAGATACCTGATGGAAAAAAGGGAAAGAGACTGATAGAGGGAAGTGGAGCGGGAGATGAAGGGGAGGAGGGAAGGAAGGGGGGAGAGGGAGGAAAGGAAGGGGGGGGGGAAAGGGGGGGAGAAGAAAGGGAAGGGGGGGGGTAAGAGGGGGTGTAGTAAGGGGGGACAGAGACAAAGATGGAATGGATGGATCAAAAACCAAAGGGAGGGAGAGATGTTAATAGACAGAACAGGAGAGAGGTGGGGAGGGGGGAGTCACTGAGAGAGAGAGAGTGCAGCATACAAATCAGCGAGAGAGATGAGATGGTGGGAGAATGGGAAAGAGAAAGTGTGAGGGAGAAACGGTTAGAGAGGTGAAGGGAGAGACGGGTCCCTGCAGCTCCCACACCCAGGACAGCCTGAGCTTGCAGATTGTCAGTATTTGGGATATGAAGGGGGGCAGTTTGGGCGGTTGCAAAAGCTGCATGAATTTTTTTTTTTGGGGGGGGGCGGGGGTGCTGGGTCATATATTAAGGGGTGCCTACCTGCTCTCTTCCTCGCAGTACTTCAGCCCCCCACCATCACCAAGCAGTCCGTGAAGAATTACATTGTGGACCCACGAGATAACATCTACATTGAATGTGAGGCACAGGGGAACCCACAGCCCACGTAAGTGCCACGCAGGGGGAACCAGGGAGGGAACACTACCTCTGCAGCATCCTGTGCAGAATGGGGGGAGGGGAAGAGGTGGAACCATGGCATAAATATGAAGTATCCTGTGCATTTAGTAGGAAGGAATGGAGATGGGGATAGGGCATAACACTCTAGAGCTTCCTGTGCAGGTAGTGGGATGGGATAGACTGGTATAGTCTATACAGTAAAGGTATTCTCTCTGCAGCTTCCTGTGCAGGTAGTGGGATGGGATAGACTGGTATAGTCTAACTCTATACAGTAAAGGTATTCTCTCTGCAGCTTCCTGTGCAGGTAGTGGGATGGGATAGACTGGTATAGTCTATACAGTAAAGGTATTCTCTATGCAGCTTCCTGTGAGGTAGTGGGATGGGATAGACTGGTATAGTCTAACTCTATACAGTAAAGGTATTCTCTCTGCAGCTTCCTGTGCAGGTAGTGGGTGGGATTGAAAGTTCAGCTTGGTCACTACACTCCCTGATGGCCTCTCATCCTCAATCACTGTCCATTCTCTTCTCTCCAGGTATACATGGACACGGAACGGGAAATTCTTTAATGTGGCCAAAGACTCTAAAGTGTCGATGCGTAGAGGCGCGGGGACCCTCATCATCGACTTCCTGGGAGGGGGGCGACCTGAGGACTATGAGGGAGAATATCAGTGCATTGCCCGCAATAACCACGGGATTGCCCTGTCCAATAAAATTCTGCTGCAAGTCTCCAGTGAGTTACAGACCATGGAGCAGAAGACTCACCGAGCAGGGAGTCAGAATCACAGAGCAGGGAGTGCAGAGAGTCACAAGACTGGAAGCAGGGAGTTATAGGGAGTCACAAAAGCAGAGGACAAGGGAGTCACAGGACAGGGAGCACAGAGCATCGCAGAGCAGGTAGCAGAGAGTCACAGAGCAGGCAGTATGGGGAGTCAGAAAGCAAGGAGCGCGGGGAGTCACAGAGCAAGGGAAAAGGGAGTCACAGGGCAGATAGTATGGGGAGTCAGAAAGCAGGGAGTCACAGAGTAGGGAGTGTGGGGGTCAGAAAGCAGGGAGTCTGAGAGCAAGAAGTGTGCAGTGTCACACAACAGGGAGTGTGGGGGCTTAGAAAGAGAGCAAAGAGTGTGGGGGGGGGGGGCACAGAGCAGGGAGTGCAGGGGGTCACAGAGCAGGGAGTGCGGGGTCACAGAGCAGGGAGTGCGGGGTCAGAGAGCAGGACTCAGAGCAATATAAACAGATTCATGTACGGAGGGAGCCTCTTTGCCGCCATACAGAACAGCCCACACAGGGAGCACAGGCAGACATCTCTAATTCCCCTTCTCCCACTGCTCCCCTCACTCACTCTGTGCTTATGTTTATCTTCCCTCTACAGGGTCCCCCCTGTGGCCCAAAGAGAACCTGGACCCAGTAGTGGTGCAGGAAGGAGCCCCTCTCATCCTGCAGTGTAACCCTCCCCACGGGCTGCCTCCCCCGGTCATATTCTGGATGAGCAGCTGTGAGTGTGTGGCGGGTCCCAGAAGCGTGGCATATGGAACCAGGGAGGGAGATCTGACCCCTTCACAGGGTGTTGGAGTTTTGTGTGGGTGCAGGATGTGCAGTGAGATGCTCAGTATCATCATACAGTGAAGCAGGATCATCCTCCTCTTCACACCTGCTAAATTGCACTGTCCTATATTAGATGGAGTCTTTTTAAGGGGATTTGTTTTGTTAAACTCAGACCCCCTCTGTATCGAATTGATATGGTTATTGCTCCATAAATCCACATGGTTGCACCAACTTCTGCTGATGATTCGGGGTCAGTAGATGGGTGTGGGTGGGTTGTGTGGGTGGGTTGTCTCCCTGTGACACAGGGCACCTGGCCCTACTCTCTGCCCCCCCCCCCCCTCTGTAGCCATGGAGCCGATAATCCAGGACAAGAGGGTGTCTCAGGGGCTCAACGGTGACCTGTATTTCTCCAACGTCCTACGCCAGGACATGCAGACGGATTACAGCTGCAACGCGCGTTTCCACTTCACTCACACCATCCAGCAGAAGAATGCCTACACTCTCAAAGTGCTGACCAGTAAGTGACATCTGGGTCCATGCAGGGGGAGGGTGGGTGACATTATTGGGAGCCTGTCCAGGTGCAGGCACTGAAGCCCACCCTCTGGGTGCCAGGGTAACACGGACTTCCCGTAGGATGTGCTGGTAGCATTACTGGGATCAAAAGGTGCAGTCCCACCTGGAAGCACTTATGGCTTATCCCAGGGCGCCCTCTGCTAGTCACTGGAGGGTACTGCACATGGGTCTGCCCTGTAGCTCAAGGGGTCTTTCAATTCTCTCCTCGCCCCATTTTTAACCCCTTCACTGTTGCCGCGATCATGGGCAGTGTGGCCCCTGCAGGACGGAAGGGGTTAATGCCGCAGAATTGCTGCTTTCTGCTGCGCTTTTATCTTAACAGTTTCTCTGCTGTGTGTGGCCGGCATCTTAACCCCTCCTCTGCCAGAGGGGCACGGGGACCGCCTTTTACTCAAGCTTTGCTTGTGCTCTCCTTATTATATTAATGGCCGGTCTGTTACTTTGTGTATTTTGCCATGTTTTGCGTATTTCCGTTGTCCTTGTGTCCAGCTCTTTGTATTTAGCTTTTGGCTTTGCCATCCCCATCTCCCGCCATCCCCCTGCAGCCCCGCACCTCCCTCCCATCCCCTTGCTCCCTCCTATCTCCCTCCACCCCCTATTCTCCCATATCCCACCTTCCCCCCATTTAGCTCCAGCCCTCTACTCTTCCTCTATCTCCCATCTCCCTCCATCCCCTTACTCCCCCCTTCTCCCTCCACCCCCTATCTCTCTGTTTTTCTCTCTCACATTCTTCTCTTCCCCACACTCTCTCTCCTTCCCCACTCTCTCTTTCACTTCTGTGCCTGTATTATTCATGGTCATCTCCAGCCCTCACCCGCTGTGACCTCTCACTGCATTTACTTCTCTCTCTTTTCCCTCCTCTTTATCATTCTCTTTTACTCCCATCCTCTCTCACTCTGCTCTCTTCTCCCTAACCTCCTATTTTCTTTCTACCACTCTCCCGTCCATCTTTTCTCTTTTCCCTCTCCCCTTTCATGCTTTTCCATGTTCTTCTTACTCCCCCTCCTCTAACCCAGCAGCACTCTTTCCTTCCTAACTTTTCTGCCATGTATTCCTCCTCTCTGCCTCCCTCCACTTCCTCATCTAGCTCTCTACCTCTTCCTCCCCCACTCTTTCCATTTCCTCCTCTTCCTCCCCCACTCTTTCCATTTCCTCCTCTTCCTCCCCCACTCTTTCCATTTCCTCCTCTTCCTCCCCCACTCTTTCCATTTCCTCCTCTTCCTCCCCCCACGCTTTCCATTTCCTCGCTCTTCCTCCCCCCCACTCTTTCAATTTCCTCCTTCCCCACTCTTTCAATTTCCTCCTCTTCCTCCCCCACTCTTTCAATTTCCTTCCCCTCCTCCCTTCCCTCCCATCTTTCAATTTCCTCCTCTTCCTCCCCCACATCTTTTCAATTTCCTCCTCCCCCTCTTTCATTCCTCCCTCCTCCACTCTTTCAATTTTTCCCCTCTCCTCCCTCTTTTCATTCCTCCCTTCCTCACTCTTTATTCAATTTCCTCCTTCCCTCTTTTCACCCATCTATTTCCTCCTCTTCCCCCCCCCACGCTTTCCATTTCCTCCTCTTTCCTCCCCCCACTCTTCCATTTCCCTCCTCTTCTTCCTCCCCCGCTTCCCATTTCCTCCTCTTTCTTCCTCCCCACTCTTTCCATTTCCCTCACTTTTCCTCCCTGCCCCACTCTTTCCATTTCCTCCACTTCCTCTCCACTGTCCCCCCACTCTTTTCCTTTTCCTCCTCCTCTCTCCTCCCCCCCTAGCTTTTCACCTTTCCTCCTTCCCCCTCTTTAGTGTCCATCCTCTTCCTCCCCTCTTCCCTTCCACCCTCTCCCCCCACTCTTTCCATTTCCTCCTCTTCCTCCCCCCACTCTTTCCATTTCCTCCTCTTCTTCCTCCCCACGCTTTCCATTTCCTCCTCTTCCTCCCCACTCTTTCCATTTCCTCCTCCCCCGCTCCTTCCATTTCCTCCCTGTGTTCCCACTGGGGCCTCTCACCTTCTCTTGTTTATTACAGAGAATTCCCGTAATGACTCTGCAATACACTCCTCTCTGAACCTCACTAGTATGTACCTTGGTGAGTTCCTGGGGGTCTGCGGACCCTTCTGCCCTAACTCTCCTTCTAGCTAACCACACTCACCATCTATATAACAATCTCTGGGGTTATGGATCCACAGCCTTATTATTCTGTCCTGCTGCTCAGCATCTCCCAGAGCGGGAAATGTGCTGCAGTTTATACCCAGATCTAGTGGATTCAGAATTAGAAGCAGAGGGAGTGTATAGACCAGGGGTGATCAACTCCAGTCCTCAAGCCCCTCCAATAGGTCAGATTTTCAGGATACCCCAGCTTCAGCACAGGTGGCTCAATCAGAGGCTCAGTGGAATACTGAGCCTCTGATTGAGCCACCTGTGCTGAAGCAGGGAACCTACCTCAGGGGGAAGCGATAAAGGGGACATAGTGACATCAATTAAGACAAAAGTGTACAAGAGCATGCACTTCATAACTCACACATTCTTTACAATCAGTAGGCATGGCATAAGGAAGGTACAGGGCTGGGGTCACTGGCCAAAGTCTTCTTCTCCCAGGACTCCTGACCATGATAAGGAGACAGAGTACCACCAGGTTTTATTTCAAAGCTGGGATGCATGTTCCCACCACTTCGAGGCCAGCACCCTACTTTGCTAATGCCAGCACAGGTCAATGCGTGTTCTTCTTGTGTGATGTCCCTCTGTACAGACCGGCGCCGGACATCATGTGGTTAAGAAGGGAGGGGGGTTCCCCAGCGGAAGGGAGGTTTTGAGAACTTCAACAAGACTCTGCGCATCACAGGAGTGCCGAGGAGGATCCGGGGAGTATTCTGCCTGGACATCCAATAAGATGGGGAGCATCAGGCACACCATCTCGTCCGGTTGAGCGGTAAGTACCCCAAGTCTGGGCGCCCCATACCTCACTGCCGGAGATGTCCGGATCCCCACACAAATCTTTGTCATAAATGAACCGTAATCTGTACTCACTCATCACACACTCACTCAGATCAATGTGGTATACTCACTCATCACAACTCACTCAGATTCAATGTGGCATACTCACTCATCACATCTCACTCGATTCAATGTGTTTACTCACTCTCACAACACTCACTCAGATTCAATGTGGTATAACTCACTCATCACACACTCACTCAGATTCAATTGGTATACACCTCATCTCAATTACAAGTGCGGGGAAACAGTTTTAGACAAGGAGATCCGGCTTGTGCAGCCAAACCACAACAGACACACCCATTCTTCAAAGTGTAGGTTCTCTCAATGACAGAGATATAAAGTACAGCTCTACTCATAAGACATAATGAAGTTCTCCATTTAATGTGACAGCCAAGAACATGGAAAGACAACGTTTCAGGTCCCATATGGACTTTCATCAGGTGGAAATATGAGACCTGAAATGTTTGTCCTGAAACGTTGCTGTTCCAATGTTGCTTGGCTGTGCGCATTAAATGGAGAACTTCATTATGAAACTAGTAGTAGAGCTCTACATTGTATCTCTGTCTTGAGGAGACCGGCAATTTGAAGAATACTCACACATCACACATTCACTCACTCAGATTCAATGTGCTATACTAGCTCATCTTACATGAACTCCACCTAGCTACACTGTGGCATACTCACTCAGCAATATTCTCACCCACTAGCTACATACTCACTCATCTGACATCACTCACTATTTCTATGTCTATTTGTCTTCCATAAGGCACCTTGCTAACTCTCTCCGCACGATACATTGATCCCTCAGAGACAGACACAAAGTTACGCACTGCCAGCCCTCACTCTCGTCACATGTCCCCTCAGCGGTCTCCGTACTGGCTGGATGAGCCAAGAACCTGATCCATCACCACGGGGAGAAACGGGCGCTTGGTGTGTCGTGCCAACGCAGCCCCAAACCTGCCGTCCAGTGGCTGATGAAAACGGAGACGCCATCACGGGTGAGAGCAGCGACAGACAGGGGGCTCTGCAGACTGAAATATTTACACAACAGAGCCCATGTGGGCCTTTCCCTGTAACAAGAGGCCCGAGGGACATGAAACAGCTGGTCTGTCCAAATCACTCTGTTCTAGTCCAGTGGCTTCCAACCTTTAGAACTCCTGGCCTCCATGCGGGAATGTCATGTCCCGTGAGGGTGTCATGTTTATATATATAACATGACATAGCATTGTAGTGTCACCGGGGATCTATATATCGAAGCAAACACACTCTCTTCATCAAAGCTAAAATAATCACATTTAAAATCTATAGGTTTCTGGCCCCAGAATTGCACCACTTTTACTTCTGCCCCGCAATAGATCACTTTTTTTAGATAATTTCATTTAAGTAGCGTTTTCCCACCCACCAAAATAAAGTATCATATTTATTTATTTCCCTTATATGACCCAGCGGGGGTCCGCCATCAAGAACCGCCGCTAGACATTTTACTTTTTACTTTTGCCATTTTTCGCAGATAAAAGAAAAGTGCCGTCCAATCAGAAGCTGCAATATCATCTCAAATGATGTCCACGCCTTTTTATTGGCTGCCAGAGTGAGGCTGGCCCCCATGGCGTCCATATTGTTTCTCCCCAAACTAAACATAAAAAAAAGCCTGTCAGAATCCGGGGGTCCCCGTAGATGGGTAGTACTGCCGTTCAGTTCCGGGGCCTCAGTGTTACAATAAGAGTGTGTGTATTCGTGTGTAATGTATGTATACAGGACATAACCCCCGCATTATAACGCGTACGCAATGGGACCGGAGCATCATGTATGTAAGCGAAAGTACTTAAAGTGAAGCCACTAACCTTTTCCCAATTATCGATCAATGTACTGTACTGCAATCGTCAGATACGTGCACAACTGATGTAAAATAACACATTTGTAACAGGCTCTGATAGTCTCACCCGCTTGCGACACACGTTCGGTACGGTGGGAAGCCGGTATTGCTGTTCAGACGTAGATGACAGGCCATGGCGAGCTGCCCGTTTGCCATTGGCCGCGTATGTACTTCTCGGCGAGTGTACTTAAGTGAGTGTAATTAAAGCGGGGGTATGCCCGTATACAGTATTATAAAACTCTCTGTAGTGAATCAGCACTCCTGAAGCCTTATCAATGGGAGGTGCTTAATCCAAGCAAAGTAGCAGAGGTTTAAGTAATCTCCGAAGCAGGGGTTCCCCAGAGCTGAATATTAAGGGGTTCAGCTCCGATACCCCCTGCTTCCATGATAGATATTCGAATCTATATCAAAAAAACGCAGATGTGCCTCTTGAACCGTGAGCGCTAACACATATTTGAAAAGAGAGGACAGCAGATTTGCCAGGAGCTGTCCAAGGTACTGTACCAACACAGGGCACAGAAGATTAACAGGGATAACGGCAGTTAATGCCAACATTTTGTTTTCAGCGTTGCCACTGAAATGGCACAAAATTTGTGGTAGGTTCTGCCTTCCTCATCCTCGTCTCTCCAATATCCCCCTCTTAGAATTTACCATTGGGGGGGGCTTTGGTCCCGCAAGAGGAGAAATGGGGCACCCGAGGGGTGTATGACGGAAGGGCCCCGACTTCGGGGCGCGCCAACATCTGGCGCCAGCCGATGCAACGGGGAGGGGGAAGACAGGCGGGATGATTGGTTTGAAGACGGGCTCATTCCCCAAGTTATCACGCGGCCTTAACTTAATGAACGTGGCCCCGGGTGTACACCCCATGGTGTAATGTCTCTCTCCTGCCATAAGTGGCAAACACCAAATTGTCCGTCCCAAAAGCATTGCGATGCAGAAAAAAGAAGGGGCATATGACACATTGGATTGTGATGTGACACACACTGAACGGACCTGTTGGCCAAGTCAGTTTGTCTCCCAACTGCATGGAGCATCACAGGTCAGAGTAGTGTCTCCCTTATCGGGCAGTGCACTTGTTGATCAATCAAACCCACAGTTGTTTGTTACAGGCTCCCAGCTCTGTATTAACACCTTCGTTCCCCACGGTTCTTGGTCTTGTGGGGGGGGGGGGGGCGGACAGCTGTGGCTCCCGAATTCCCAATTTCAGGTGGCCGGTGACACCATCATCTTCCGTGATGCGAGAGTGGCGGCACGCAGTTGTTCCAGTGCAAGCTTTCAAACGACCACGGCTACCTACTGTCTAACGACCTTCTCACATCCTGGGGAACGGAGGAGTAACCAGAGGCAAGAGCTGGGAGTGTAATAATCATATTATCGGTTTGTTCGACACAATCTCATAAAATACAAATACCAGGACCTGGGCGACTGGCTTTGACCCGTGGGCACCTCCTCCTGGCCAACACAAGCACGCTGGCGGGATTTTGCCGAGACAGGCTTGTACTAGGTGGCGAGTAGATTCCTGCGCACTTCACAGCCGACGAGTAGATTTTTGGGTGACGTTTGCAACCACTGTATCAGCTATACACCGTGGCGGAATAAAGTCACTGTTTTTTTATAAAAGAGGTAACTTAATGAGCATTAAAGAAGATCTACACTTGTCCAAGCCCTGTTAGACTAAGGTCTGTGGCCCAACTGCTGGTCCTCAAGGGCCACCAACCAGGACAGGTGTTTCGAGATATCCCTGCCTCTTTCAGCAACAGGTGGCCAAGTCCTTTGCTGAGACCACTGATGTGGTAGCCACCTGTGCTGAACAGGGATACCTAAATACCTGACTGTTAGTGGCCCTTGAGCAAGGAAGTTGCCAACACCTGCCCTAGCCAGCACATCCAACCACGAGAATAAGAAAAAGGGGGTGGGACCCCCGCTAGTTTGATGCGAGGAGAAGCGTACGAAAACCTTGCTCAGCTTATCAAATATCTAAGTACAGCCTCTGCAAATGATAAACGGCGATAACCGTGAAAGACTGAGAACAGTTTCTGCTACGACTGTGAAAGACGAGTGCTAACAAGTCTCTGATATTGGCAAGTCTTGCTGCGCAGGCCCCGGAGGACATCATGGCGCCTATGTTACCAAGAGGGCTACCACCGTAACGACAACTTTAGTCCTGTAAAAAAACGGGCTAATCTTTGGGGGATGAACCGAGGGTTAGTGGCTGTTAACAAAGTCCAGAGGATATACTGTAGATAGCGAATTGCTTCTACAGTGAGACCCTGAAACCCTTTAAAGTGAAGCGATCCATTCCAGCCCTCGGCATCGGGCGGTGGGAATGGCACAGATCCAGATTATTCTGTTTGCGTGCTTCTTCCGGGGTGGTGTTTCTTGAGTATTATTTTATTTATTTTTTGATTTTATTCCCCTTTTTTTTTTTTTGTGTGACATTTCTGATTATATATTAAAATAAATGGTAAACCAAAGTGCTCTTGGGGGGGTCTTTTTTTTCTTTTGAGTCTTCATTGTAATAGACCTCTTTGCCCGCCAATAATTGTAGGCTGTGATACCTATAAGCGAACCATGTTGATTTTATAGCCGACACCATTTTTTTGGTGATTCTTTTGTGTTCTGGATAGCGCTGCTTAGTAATATGGGCCCCCACCTCCCCTTTTTTCTTTAAAACAAAGAATTGTATACTTGTTCAGAGTAGTGGTACTGTGGGCATGAACATTATAGTAGTTTTTTTAGAGCACGTAGATTTCTTTCTCCCGGAAGCTTATTCTGCATTAGTCCTTCTGTACATACTCCTTCTGTGTGTCGCCCTTCCCTCGTTCTCTCTGCCAGACGGGGTCCCTTCTCGTATGTGGCCTTAAGGAACCAGCCTTATCTATAAAAAGTCATTTGAATCAACCGGACCAGCTGGACTGTCCCCTTCTTGGGTCCCCCGTACCCACTCTGGCCTGGTAAGGACTGTGCCCAAGGGTGCCTGGATTCCACCCCAGAGGTGGCCTGCATGAATAACTCCTAGAGCGGGATTGTAAATTCTTTGAAATGTAAAGGTGTAGATCGGGGGGGATTAAGGACTGGTGTTGAGCACCCCCGTAGTAGGTAATGTGGAGGTGCAAGGCCCCCCCCCCCCCTCCTCTCCCCCGAACTCCATAAATCAAATCCAAATGGGTCAGCAAATAAATTGCAAGGAAAGGCCATACGTGGTTCAGCAAATGCTACATCTTTACACCCGAAGCTCCGCTGACTCCGCACGGTTACTGCACAGGCTTAGTTACATCATTACTTTCCAAATCAATATACCAAAGGCTTATCCTTTTAACCCTTGAAAGCTGCGTAACCGCCAGGGTAGGCGATCATTCGCCCATGGTTGATTCTTGGCCCTCTCCAGACCTTGTGCAACATGCGTAGAAACCCTGAGACCCTGCTGTGGTTTTAATGTCACAGATGCGGCTTTGTCACCGGAAGCGCCGGTGTAATTTATTTCAATGTTAGGTCCCCCTCCAACGGCGCTCGGGAAGGTCGTGAAGTTTAACTCCTTCAGGTGCTGCGGTGGCAGCCAACGGTATACCGTATTAACGCCTTTGGTCCCGGTGGGAAGAGCCTGCAATTCGTTGCTCTGCGGCGGTCACAGGGATCCTGCCTCGCCCCTGCACCCCTGCCTGGCTGCTGTTTGTTTTTTTTGTGGCTTCGTAACCCGGGCTGGCTTTGCACTCTGACCTTTGCACTCTGACCTTTGCACTCTTTACGCTACCTCTCTCTGCCAGAGCTAAGATCCGTTGGAGACGGCGCCAGGACGCTCCACTCCCCTGGTCAGCGACTCGCTGCTCTGCTTGTGATGCCACCGCTCGCTCCACTTCCATACGGGTGACGTCACAAGCAGAACACTGGGATCAAGCTGAGATGGGGGATACTAAGGAGACCCCCTGTCCCCCAGGCATGGTGGTGGGAGATAGAAAACCAGGACTGGCTGACACTATGAATCCTCCAGAAAACAACTTGAGGTTGAGATATCTGGATATCTGGCTGATAATTGTAACAGGGAAGCTGCCTGGTCATCCCTCTTTCAGTCGGGTCCTGATTCTAAACTGCCATCTCAATATAATAGAAACAGGGATTCGTTGCCCAGTAACTAACTGGTAAATCTTGCACAGGAATAGAAAGCGGGGCACGTGGGTAGGTGCCTCTGTATATAATTGTACAATGACCGGATACCTGCTGAGTATGGACCACAGACCTGGCTATTACAATCCCAATGCTGTATGTGGCTTCCCCTTCCTCACAGCATCTTCCTGGGCGCGTTATTGCCGTTACGGGCAAGGCGAAGGAAGGTGCCGTGCTGCAGCTGTGAAAAGTTTGGGGTCATCTGAAGGTCGAATAGACAAACCTGCTGATGTATTCTTACTAATTAACTAACTTTCTGCTCCCCAGACCAAGATCAATGCAGGTGCCCCAGAATACAGATTTAACTCTGCGGTTGCCAGGGGGATATAAAACCTGTTGATTTGCAAGTGGACCGTGTGATTCATGGACGTCTTAGTAGAGGCTCCATACAATTAACCCCTTTACTGCCAGGGACATGTGGCAGCAGAGGGGTTAAGTAGGCACCCTTTGCTGCCTGTGGATGAGCTGCTTGCATTGCAGGCTGTCCCAGCAGCGAAGCGGCCGCTTGTGTGTGCCAGTTCCATGTGTCCTCTGGCAGTGCCCTCCTGACCATCACTTGTTCTGTCCCCAGCCCGGGGGGTCACAGAGCGGATCCCAAACTTCATGCTGCCCGCGGGGACCTCTAGCAATAAGCTGGTGCTGCGTGATGAAGACCTGCTCCTGGAGTGCATCGCCTCGGGCGTGTATGTATGAGCTAGCACACCCTATATACCCATCCCATACTGACCTAGGGCATCAGACCTGACACTGCCCCATTGAGTTGTAACACGCTGGGCGTGGGATAGGATCCCATACTGTCCTCTCAGTGACGTGGATCCAGAGAACGGCAAAATATATTGCTGTGATTGAAAATCTGCACCAGATTTAATCAGAGAAAATGTATTTTATTGTAAATAAATCTGATGCAGTTTTTTTATTTTTACACAAGTGTTGCACTAATTTAGCAGCCGGGCAGTGACTGAAAAGAGTTAAAAAGGACGTAACACCAAAAAGTGATATTGTGCGGCGCTTTCACACAGCATACAAGTGATTAACAAAGGATTCAAATAATCAAATGATTCGTGAACAAGTGAATCATTAAATAAATATATAGAATGTATATTTGGCTGAATTTTGCTCAAAACCTCTGTTGAGGACTGGTTCGCAACAGTCCTCCTCTTCAGTCAACTGTCCACAAATTCCAGAAGGAGCAGGGCCACCCAAAATAAAGAAAAAATATATTGTGTGCACTGTTGTGACAAGTGGGTATGTAGAAGGAATCCTGGCTCCTATAGATTTTCTACTTACAAGAAGTAGATCTGTATAGAGCCTATATAGTAGTAGATAATATGAAGTAGATATGTATAGAGCCTATCTCCAACTGGGGCTTATCGGCTTCTTATGCAGGTCAATGGGGAATATACCTCAGGGTGAAGCAGATAAAGGGGACATAGTGCAGATCAATTAAGACAAAAGTGTACTAAGAGCATGCACTTCATATACTCACATTCTTTACAATCATAGTAGGCATGGCATAAGGAAGGGTACAGGGCTGGGGTCACTGGCCAGAAGTCTTTCTGCTCCCAGGACTCCTGACCATGATAAGGAAGACAGAGTACCACTCAGGGTTTTATTTACAAAGCTTGGGATGCATGTTCCACCACTTCAGAGGCCAGCACCCTACTTTGCTCATGCCAGCACAGGTCAATGCGTGTTCTTCTTGTGATGTCCCCTCTGTACAGACCGGCGCCGGACATCATGTGGTTTAAGAAGGGAGGGGAGTTCCCCAGCAGGAAGGTGAGGTTTGAGAACTTCAACAAGACGCTGCGCATCACAGGAGTGTCCGAGGAGGACTCCGGGGAGTATTTCTGCCTGGCATCCAATAAGATGGGGAGCATCAGGCACACCATCTCCGTCCGGGTGAAGGGTAAGTACCCCCAGATCTGGGCGCCCCCATACCTCACTGCCGAGAGATGTTCAGGATCCCCACACAAATCTTTGTCATAAATGAACTCGTAATCTGATACTCACTCATCACACACTCACTCAGATTCAATGTGGTATACTCACTCATCACACACTCACTCAGATTCAATGTGGCATACTCACTCATCACACACTCACTCAGATTCAATGTGTTATACTCACTCATCACACACTCACTCAGATTCAATGTGGTATACTCACTCATCACACACTCACTCAGATTCAATGTGGTATACTCACTCATCTCAATTACAAAGTGCGGGGAAACAGTTTTAGACAAGGAGAATCCGGCTTGTGCAGCCAACACAACACAGACACACACATTCTTCAAAGTGTAGGTCTCCTCAATGACAGAGATATAAAGTACAGCTCTACTCATAAGATCATAATGAAGTTCTCCATTTAATGTGACAGCCAAGAACAGTGGAAAGACAACGTTTCAGGTCCCATATGGACCTTTCATCAGGTGAAATATGAGACCTGAAATGTTGTCCTGAAACGTTGCTGTTCCACTGTTCTTGGCTGTCGCATTAAATGGAGAACTTCATTATGAACTAGTGAGTAGAGCTCTACATTGTATCTCTGTCTTTGAGGAGACCGGCACTTTGAAGAAATACTCACACATCACACATTCACTCACTCAGATTCAATGTGCTATACTAGCTCATCTTACATGAACTCACCTAGCTACACTGTGGCATACTCACTCAGCATATTCTCACTCACCTAGCTACATACTCACTCATCTGACATTCACTCACTATTTCTATGTCTATTTGTCTTCCATAAGGGCACCTTGCTAACTCTCTCCGCACTGATACATTGATACCTCAGAGACAGACACAAAGTTACGCACTGCTCAGCCCTCACTCTCGTCACATGTCCCCTCAGCGGCTCCGTACTGGCTGGATGAGCCCAAGAACCTGATCCTATCACCGGGGGAGAACGGGCGCTTGGTGTGTCGTGCCAACGGCAGCCCCAAACCTGCCGTCCAGTGGCTGATGAACGGAGACGCCATCACGGGTGAGAGCAGCGGGGACAGGACAGGGGGGCCTCTGCAGACTGAAATATTTACACCACAGAGCCATGTGGGCCTTTCCCTGTAACAAGAGGCCCGAAGGGACATGAAACAGCTGGTCTGTCCAAACTCACTCTGTTCTAGTCCAGTGGCTTCCAACCTTTTAGAACGTCCTGGACTCCATGAGGGAATGTCATGTCCCGTGAGGGTGTCATGTTTTAATATATAACATTGACATAGCATTGTAGTGTCACCTGGGGATCTATATATCGAAGCAAACACACTCTCTTCATCAAAGCTAAATAATCACATTGAAATCTATAGGTTTCTGCCCCAGAATTGCACCACTTTTACTCTGCCGCATAGATCATTTTTTAGATAATTTCATTTAAGTAGCAGTTTCCCACCCAAATAAAGTATATATTTATTTATTTCCCTTATATGACCCAGGGGGTCCGCAGCAGAACCGCCGCTGAGACATTTTACTTTTTACTTTTGCCATTATTCGCAAGATAAAAGAAAAAGTGCCGTCCAATCAGAAGCTGCAATATCATCTCACAATGATGTCACAGCTTTTTATTGGCTGCCAGAGTGAGGCTGGCCCCCATGCGTCCATATTGTTTCTCCCGTAAACTAAACATAAAAAAAAGCCTGTCAGAATCCGGGGGGTCCCCGTAGATGGTAGTACTGCCGTTCAGTTCCGGGGGACTCAGTGTTACAAATAAAGAGTGTGTGTATGTGTGTATGTATGTATACAGGCATACCCCGCATTAACGTACGCAATGGGACCGGAGCATGTATGTAAAGCGAAAAAGTACTTAAAGTGAAGCACTACCTTTTCCCAATTATCGATGCATGTACTGTACTGCAATCGTCAGATACGTGCACAACTGATGTAAATAACACATTTGTAACAGGCTCGATAGTCTCCCCGCTTGCGCACAGCTTCGGTACAGGTAGGGAGCCGGTATTGCTGTTCAGGACGTGATGACAGGCGCATGCGCGAGCTGCCGTTTGCCTATTGGGCGATATGTACTTACTCGCGAGTGTACTTAAAGTGAGTGTACTTAAAGCGGGGTATGCCTGTATACAGTATATAAAATCTCTGTAGTGAATCAGCACTCCTGAAGCTTATCAATGTGAGGTGCTTAATCCAAGCAAAGTATGCAGAGGTAAGTATCTCCGGAAGCAGGGGTTCCCCAGAGCTGAAATTAATGGGGTTCAGCTCCGGAGACCCCCTGCTTCAATGATATATATCGATATCTATATCAAAAAAACTCAGATTGCCTTTTGAAAGAGAGATAAACATATTGAAAGAGAGGACAGCAGATTTGCCAGGAGCTGTCCAAGGTACTGTACCAAACACAGGGCAGAGAAGATTACACAGGGATACGGCAGTGTAATGGCCAACTTTTGTTTTTTCAGGCGTGCCATGAAATGGCCACAAATTTTGTGGTAGGCTACTGCCTTCCCTCCTCTCTCTCCCAATATCCCCCCTCTTAGAATTTTACCATTGGGGGGGGCTTTGGTCCCGCAGAGGAGGAGAACTGGGGCCCCTGAGGGTGGATGCGGAAGTTGTGCCCCCGACTTCGGGGCGAGCCCAACATCTGGCGCCAGCCGAGTGCACGGGGAGGGGGAAGAGGCGGGATGATGGTGTGAAGAGCGGCTCATCCCCAAGTATCACGCGGGCCATTACTAATGAAAGTGGCCCACGGGTTGTCCACCCCTGGTGTAATGTCTCTCTCCTGCCATAGAGTGGCAAACACCAAATTGTCCGTCCCAAAAGCATGGCGAGTCAAAAAAAGAAGGGGCCTATGACACATTGATTGTGATGGTGACACACTGAAGGGACCTGTGGCCAAGTCAGTTTGTCCTCCCCACTGCATGGAGCATCACAGGTCAGAGTAGTGATAACCCTTATCGGCAGTGCACTTGTGATCAATCCACAGTTGTTTGTATTACAGGCTCCCAGCTCTGTATATTAACACCTTGTTCCCACGGTCTGTGTCTTGCGGACAGCTGTGGCTCCGAATTCCAATTTCGAGGTGGCCGGTGACACCATCATCTTCCGTGATGCGCAGAGTGGCGGCAGCGCAGTGTTCCAGTGCAACGCTTCCAACGACCACGGCTACCTCCTGGCTAACGCCTTCATCAGCATCCTGGGTACGGAGGAGTAACCAGAGCAAGAGCTGGGAGTGTATATATATATATTATCGGTGTTCGACAAATCCATTAAAATACAGGCCCGTGGCGACTGGATTTGACCCCGTGGGCACCTCCTCATGGCCAACACCAAGCAGGGCGGGATTGGGAGAGGGACTAGGTGGCGAGTAGATTTTTTGGTTCGGCGAGTAGATTTTTGGGTGATTTGTCAACCACTGTATATTATACACCGTGGGAAAAGTCACTTGTTTTTTAAAAGATAACATTACTGAGCATTAAAGAAGATCTACATTTGTCCAAGCTCTGTAGACTAGGAGTGGCCAACTCTGGTCCTCAAGGGCCACCAACAGGTCAGGTGTTTAGGATATCCCTGCTTCAGCACAGGTGGCCAAGTCTTTGACTGAGCCACTGATTGAGCCACCTGTGCTGAAGCAGGGATATCCTAAAAACCTGACCTGTTAGTGGCCCTTGAGCAAGGAAGTTGCCCACCCCTGCTTGTAATCCACCACGAGTATAAAAACAGGGCAGGTGGACCCCGCTAGGTTTGGGGAGGAAGCCGTACGAGAACTTGCTCAGCTATAAATATAAACGTACAGCTCTAGAAATGATAAACGGGATAGTGAAGGAGCTGAGAAAGTTTCTGCTAGCGAAGCTGAAAGACGAGGCTAACAAGTCTGCTGATAAGTGGCAGTGCTGCGCAGGGCGGCCATCATGGCGCCATGTTTACCAAGAAGTGCTACCCCGTAAGACAACTTACGTCCCGTAAACAACAACACTGGCTAATCTTTGGGGGAGAACAGGGGGTTTAGTGGCTGTAACAAAGTCCAGAGGATATACTGTAGAGCGAATGCTTCTACAGTGAGAACCCTGAACCCTTTAAAGTGCCAGCGATCCATTCCAGCCCATCGGCCTCCGGGCGGTGGGAAGGGCAGATCCAGAATTCTGCTGGTGCTTCTTCCGGGTTTGTCTTTATTTGATTTATTTTATTATTTTGATTTTATTCTTTTTTTTTTTTTGTGTGGACATTTTGATATATATTAAAATAAATGGTAAACCAAAGTGCATTCTTGGGGCTTTCTTTTTCTTTTGATCTTCTATAATAGACCCTCTTTGCACCGCCAATGAATTGTAGGCTGTGGATACCTATAAGAGATACCATGTTGAGTTTATAGCCGACATCCATTTTTTGGTGATTTCTTTTGTGTTCTGGGATAGCGCTGCTTAGTAAATATGGGCCCACTCCCCTTTTTTCTTTAAAAACAAAGAATTGTACTTTTTCAGAAGTAGTGGTACTGTGGGCATGAACATTAATAGTAGTTTTTTAAGAGCACGTAGATTTCTCCCGGAAGCTTATTCTGCAATGAGTCCTGCTGTACATACTCCTTCTGTGTGTCCCCCTCCCTCGTTCTCTGCTGCAGACGTCCCTTCTCGGATGCTGGGCCTTAAGAACCAGCTTATAAAAGTCATTGAATACAACCGGACACAGCTGGACTGTCCCTTCTTTGGGTCCCCCGTACCCACGCTGCGCTGGTAAGGACTGCCACGGGCTGCCTGGATTCCACCCCAGAGGTGGCTGCATGAATAACTCTAGAGCGGGATTGTAAAGTGCTTTGAAATGTAAAGGTGTTAGATCAGGGGCGGCCAACTCCAGTCTTCAAGGGCCACTAACAGGTCAGGTTTTCAGGATATCCCTGCTTCAGCACAGGAGGCCTAATCAGTGGCTCAGTCTTCGTGAGCCACAGATTGAGCCACCTGTGCAGAAGCAGGGATATCCTTAAAAATGTACCTGTTGGTGGCCCTTGAGGACTGAAGTTGGTCACCCCTGTTCTAAATAGAGACCCCAAAGGTGGCTGCTATACGTGAAGTATAATTGCACACCATCCCACCCCCGAGGTGGCTGCATGCCTAGGGGCGTGGGTATGCAGGATGATGCCTCACAGGGTGCCCCTTGTGTGCACGCAGGTTTAAGAACGGACAGGGCAGTAACCTGGACGGGGGCAATTACCGGGTGCATGAAAACGGCACCCTGGAGATCAACACGGTGCGGAAGGAAGATCAGGGCAAGTACACCTGTGTGGCCACCAACATCCAGGGCAATGCGGAGAACCAGGTGCGGCTGGAGGTCAAAGGTGAGGGGCCCGTGGAGCAGAGTTTAACCACTTCACTGCTGCAACACTTTCCTCTTTCTCTCTTAGAATATTTATTCCACATTGTCAATTTTTTACATTTACTTTCTCTCATTCATATATATCCATATCTCCCTCCTTCTCTCGCTCCCTCCTTCTCTCGCTCCCTCCTTCTCTCGCTCCCTCCTTGTCTCTCTCCCTCCTTCTCTCGCTCCCTCTTTCTCTCTCTCCCTCCTCTCCCTCCCTCCTTCTCTCTCTCCCTCCTTCTCTCGCTCCCTCCTTCTCTCTCTCCCTCCTTCTCTCGCTCCCTCCTTCTCTCTCTCCCTCCTCTCTCTCCCTCCTTCTCTCTCTCCCTCCTTCTCTCTCTCCCTCCTTCTCTCCCTCCCTCCTTCTCTCCCTCCCTCCTTCTCTCCCTCCCTCCTTCTCTCTATCCCTCCTTCTCTCTCTCCCTCCTTCTCTCTCTCCCTCCTTCTCTCTCTCTCTCTCCCTCCTCTCTCTCATTCCTTCTCTCCCTCCCTCCTTCTCTCCCTACTTCTCTCTCTCCCTCCTTCTCTCTCTCCCTCCTTCTCTCTCTCTCTCTCTCTCTCTCTCTCCCTACTTCTCTCTCTCCCTACTTCTCTCTCTCCCTCTCCTCTCTCTCTCTCCTCTTTCTCTCTTATAAAGTTTCAGTGTACAAATTAATTACAGACAGGACACCATTTTCAGAGTAAAACAAATAATCACATTATAACGACAGGGTTAGGGAAATGTCAGAATATCCTTCAGCCAGAGTAGTAGAGACATGGATCAGCCACCCAGCAGGGAAACGGTAGGCTTGGGGTAGACACACAAGGGGACCACATCAGTAGAAAATATAGAAAAACATCACAAATATGGAAGTCGTGTATAATAAAAATAATATATATTTTTCTTGTATAGCGGTGACAGTGTACGCAATGCTGTACATACAATTACAATGAATCCCTGCCCCAAAGAGCTTACAATCTAATTTTAGTTTGGGAGGCGTGATGAGATACAGAGGCTTTCCCAAGGTCACAAGGAGCTGACACTGGGGGCCACCCACTTCAAAGACAGCACCATTACCACTGAGCAACTCCTCCCCCTTCTGTTTGTTACCAGACCCGACCCGCATTGTGAAGGGTCCAGAGGATCAGATCGCTAAGAGGGGCTCCACGGTGCGTCTGGACTGTCGCGTGCGGAGTGACCCCTCCCTCAGACTCACCACCACCTGGATTAAGGACGACGCTCAGCTGTATATAGGGAACAGGTGACTGGACACAGCTGTTACCTTATAGGTTTGCAGTGGCCGCGGTCCACTGACTGACGTCCGCACCCGGGCCCTGGGAGTCCTGTTTGTTGGGGTGGGAAGGGGGGGGGGGTCGGTGTTGGTGGAGCGAGGCCTGGGAAAGAGGAGCAGCACTGGTGAGCCCGGCAGAGGAAGGCTTTGGGAGGAAGCAGCCTGTATATGGAGTGACCCTTCTCCCCCCCCCCCCTCCACACAGGATGAAGAAGGAGGATGATGGCCTTACAATATTCGGGGTGGCGGAGAAGGACCAGGGGGCATACACGTGTATGGCCAACACTGATCTGGACCAGGACTTTGCCAAAGCCTACCTCACCATCCTAGGTAAGCTCATTACACAGTGCGTGTGTCGGTGCGTGTGAGTGCGTGGGAATGCGTGTGTCGGTGCCGAAGCAGAGCTGGGCTGTGATAAGACAGGAACAGCAGCACTGGGAGAGATACACACAGCTGCTTTGGCATTAAATTGATTATATAGGTGTCATGTCTGATGAATGTCAGTGTGTAAAGCTGTTTTTCTCTGGTTATGTCGTATGCATCAGAGAGTGATATAGGGAAAGTGTATGGGGAGCAACAGGGCGAGTTATAGGAAGCGGTCAAATATGGCAATAGGAGGAGTTATAGGGAGCGGTTATATGGGGCAATAGGAGGAGTTATAGGGAGCGGTTATATGGGGCAATAGGAGGAGTTATAGGGAGCGGTTATATGGGGCGATAGGAGGAGTTATAGGGAGCGGTTATATGGAGAGATAGGAGGTTATAGGAAGCGGTTATATGGAGAGATAGGAGGAGTTATAGGGGGAGGTTATATGGAGAGATAGGAGGTTATAGGGAGAGGTTATATGGATAGATAGGAGGAGTTATAGGGAGCGGTTATATGGGGCGATAGGAGGAGTTATAGGGAGCGGTTATATGGGGCGATAGGAGGAGTTATAAGGAGCGGTTATATGGGGCGATAGGAGGAGTTATAAGGAGCGGTTATATAGGGCGATAGGAGGAATTATAGGAAGAGGTTATATGGAGCAATATGTATGAATATCAGTTTCATCGTTTTTATTCCACATTTTTATGCATCAATAAAGATGCCCAAGTTTTATTCACAATTATTCTGAATCAGCTCGATGCAGAAATCCCTTGATGTCTGAGCGATCACTGCTCTGGGCATTGAACTAATTAATCACATTAACCTTGACTAATTGACACGAACTGCCTGGCAGTCCCGATGTGCTTCCCGTGGCTCTGTGCGATGTTACACCTTGATCTTCTCCCAGCTGTGGGCCTGCGATGGAAGTGGTAGGTCTGGGTTAGCATGGTAATGTTGCATTGTGCTTTGCACAGAGAGGTGCCTGGGTGGTGTATAAGATTTAAGGAGGTGCCCACTGGTGCCCAGCGGTCGTCTCTGGATGAGTGAAGGCTTGTAGGGGGACATTAACCCTTTAACCCATAACATTTTCCCCCTTGCTTTACAGAAACCTCCTCCTCTCCTACTAGCCGATTGACCTCCCTACCCAGAGGTAACCACTCCCCACTAATACCCCTCCCTTCCAACTGCCCGGGGGTACCTTCTTTGTTGCTGGAAAAGTCCGGCTTATTGTGCAAACCTGTGCACAGTGCATTGCCGGCCTCTCTAACCCTTTCAAAGGGTATTGTTAGCACCCTCTAGGGATCTGAAAGGGTTAAAGCAGTAAATACAATCTCGCCTCTGAAGTGCAGCTGTGCTGGTATCTTACGGGTTAGTGTTCTAGTTCATATACACGTGTGTGCACAGCCATAGAATGAGACCTGGAATAGCAGAGGAAGGCACACACACTATATCCTACATCAAGTTCCTTACACAGCTGGAATAGCAGCGAGAGGCACACACACTATATCCTACATCAAGTTCCTTACAGAGCTGGAATAGCAGCGAGAGGCACACACACTATATCCTACATCAAGTTCCTTACACAGCTGGAATAGCAGCGAGAGGAACACACACTATATCCTACATCAAGTTCCTTACACAGCTGGAATAGCAGCGAGAGGCACACACACTATAGCCTACATCAAGTTAATTATAAAGCTGGAATAGCAGCAAGAGGCACACACACTATATCCTACATCAAGTTCCTTACAGAGCTGGAATAGCAGCGAGAGGCACACACACTATATCCTACATCAAGTTCCTTACAGAGCTGGAATAGCCGGGGGAGACACTGGAGGGAGTTTCCATAAACAGGACCCACAGGTGCAGGGAAAGTAGTTGCTGAAATGTATGTCCCCGGCAGATAAGCCGGACCCCCCCACGGACCTGGAGCTAACTGACCTGGCAGAGAGGAGCGTCCGTCTTACCTGGATACCGGGCGATGAGAATAACAGCCCCATCACAGGTGAGCATGCCCACTCTACCCTATACACGGAGTGTGCGCTGCGTGTGTCCTATCACATCTCTAGCTCTCATTGTTTCTCAGCCCTTCTCTTCTCCTATCTCCATCTTTTGGTCTCTTTATTCTCTATCTCTCTCCCTTTCTCATCCCATCTCTTTCTCCCTATCTCTCCCCTTCTCTGTCTTTCTTAATATCTCTCCCTTTCTCTCTTTCTATCTCTCTTTTTCTCCCTTTTTCTGTATCACTTACTCTTCTCTTTACTTTTCCCATATTCTCTCAACCTTCACCCCACTCTCCTCTTTTTTTCTCCCTCCACCACTCTCTTAATTCATTCTACATCTCTCCTCTCTCTCCTCTGTCTCTTTTTGCCTCCCCCTTCTCTCTCTCCCCCTTCTCTCTTTCTCCCCCCTTCTCTCTCTCTCCCCCCTTCTCTCTCTCTCCCCCCTTCTCTCTCTCTCCCCCCTTCTCTCTCTCTCCCCT